>VHZZ01002291.1:57108-72583 GCA_009801015.1 Silene noctiflora
ATTCGAATATTATAAGTTCGGTTCAGTTTCGAATCAATTCAGGTTTATTCAGGTTTTGGATGAAGTTCAAGTTATATCTTTCGGATGTATGGTCAAGTGTCGATTCGGATAATTTCGATCGATTTTTCGGGTTCGGTTTACTTTTGCCAGGTCTACTCTGGTCCCATTTGTATGAAATTTCAAAGTTAGACCCTGTTCTATTCAGCTGAATTGAACTAAATGAAGCTGAATTGAACTGAATGGAGTTGCACTAAATAGAGCTGAAGTAAGAGTTACAGAGTAATTTGAACTGAGCTTAGCCGATATGATTTGAGTTGAACAAAATAAAGTTAAACTAAACTAAACTGAACTGAAGTGAACAGGGATGAAACGAGACTTGATCTCATCTGACTAAATGGTAGTACTCTGTATGTTACGTAAGTGTGGTCCTTTGCGCAGGTGCCACTCTCCCCCAAATAATGGTGCCAAAAACAATAGAAAAAGGAAAGGCACACACAAGTAGGTTAGGATATAAACGGGTGTTTTATGTATTTTAAAATATGTACCGACTCTAACTCTTGTCTTCACTTCATGTATACAACGTTATCTTTTCATCCATTTGCGCCGTAGCTACTTTGTCCACTATTTAATTAAATTAATAATATTAGTCATAACTTTATCCGAAAGATTCCAATTAGATTAGATCAAAACCAATTGTTTAACATCTTTATTTATATTTGTATCTGCATCTCTCTTCACACTTACTACTCACTTTATGACCACATTTTATTCCAACATTTTAAAATGTACTCCGTATTCTGTTACATGTGTTTTACGTTTACTACTATTTCTGACGTTTATTTGTGTTTTTTTTTTTTATGTTTTCTAAAGCCTTATAGGTACAATATTATAGCCTTATAGGTATACTCTTATTCAATTTTACGGACGAGTATGATAAGTTTCATAGTAATATTTATCCCTGTAATATCTAATCTAATAAATGTTAATGACAAATTGACAATAATATAGGAAGGAATGACATACTCCGTAATTAACTCAACTCATTATTTGCCAAGTTGATCAGAACAAGACGCAAGTGAATAAAGCGATTAGATCAAACATAGTCTATTTGAATGTTAATTGAACAAAGAATTGCATTTTTTTTTTTAAATTATATTGTAGGATGATCTCACGCGCTATTACAGATCATTTTTAAAAAAAAAAAAAAAAATATTTATTACTCCCTTCAATCCATACCAAAGCCAAAGGTAACATAGGTAAAAATGGAGTATTTAAGAAAAGGTGGAAAAAGTAAGGGTAAATAGGGAAAAAATAGGTGGGATATGTAATTATGGGTTTAATTATGAGTGGGTAAGTGGGGTATGTAATGGCATTTTGTGTAAATATCAAATGGGACAAGGGCAATTTGGTAATGTTGTAGGCCAAATAAGGAATGTTACCTTTGGTTTGGATCGTCCGTTTATAGCAAGTGTTACCTTTGGTCTGGATCGGAGGGAGTACTAATTTATAAATCTACATCTATTATATAATTGTACCGTCTCACAATGTAACACATACCGTGTGCTTTAATTTGCGGGTTTTTTCCTGGTGCATTGAGATGGTCCGGGTTCTCTCCATTACCTGTCCATTACTTATCAATGGACCGGATTACATCCGGAGACAAAATAAAGGGCCCAGATTAGTTTTGAACACTTCAATCTCCACCTCAATTTTTATACAATCTTGATAAATCTAAACTGTTAATTTTTTTTTTCTTCAAATCAAATCCTACTCATTAATAGATACTCCGTAATAGAGAGCACCCATATGCGTCAGCGTCTTGCTTGTAACGGTCTCTTCAAAGAGACCTCTCATAGCTCTTCTCCACTTACTCTTTTCACTTGCTCTCCCACTTGTCTCTTTGTCTCACGACTTTTCAAAGTGACGGATTTTGTCCGTCACAAATGAGAATTTGTGCATATACGCAATGAGGGGAGTACCAATGTCATATATATCACTAACGCCAACTTGTGTTTAATTCTTAGGTTTTGAGAGAAGTGAACTTTAACGTGAAACAATCCTATTTTTTTATTTAATTTCAGCTTATTTTAATTTAGTTTAACTCTATTATGTTTAGTTACGTTTAACTTTATTCAGTTTAGTTTAACTCAGCTCAACTTATCTGTTCACAAATTCTCTTACTTTATTTCCGTTTCATTAAATTCAATTCGGCTCCATTAAATTTAGTTCAGCGCGTTTCAGCCGAGAAGAACGAGCCTTGGTCTCTCTTAATAGCACTCTACTTACATTGATATTTTACTTTTGCTAATATTTAGATAAATTTAAATAAATAGTCCCTAAACAAGAATTTATGATTGTGAAATGTAGGGAGTCCAAATTGTGAACGAAAAATTGTTGTCTTGAGCACTACTTGCGAGACTGAGAGTATTATGTCATATCAGTAACCGCAACTCTTAGCTGGGAGAATAAGTAACAGTCCATGAGGCCCCTCGATCTATATTTGTAGGAACAAATATTGATTTCCAAATTGACTCTTGAAAGTGATTTTCTTTTCTATAAATTTGTGAAATTATTGCCAATAAACACGTTATTTAAAACCGATATTAGTTTATTTTGCATCCGTTGGATTTTGCAGGACTTGGAGTTATTTTGAGAGATAATATAATGTCCGAGAGTACGTTAGGACTAATCAAGTTATATTGGGGTTATATTATACTTTTTGTTTCACCGTGTTCTAGTGACCCTTAATACGTTTAGTCGAGAATCAAGTTGGCAAAATTTCAAGAACAGATCTTTTTATCCCGATTTTTAATATTATTGTACTACAGCATAATCGGAATCTAGACTTTGCTTTGACTGAGTTACTCCTTCCGTTCGGCTAATAATTACTATCTATTTGACTCTTTTATAAAGAGGATTTCAAAAAAAGATAACTATATTGATTAATAAACTCCGTAAGAAGGATCGTCTACTAATAAACAAACAAAGTAACATGTGAAAAAGAAATTAGGAATAATGCAAAGTCCATGTCGTACTTAAATATATAAAGACGATGTTAGGAAGTTGAATACCAAAGTTAAACACATAGTAGTACAAGGCAAGAAATGTCCGACCTTTTATCCTCCCTTCGCTCTCTCCTTCCTCAAGATTATGTTACAGTAATTATCTCATCCCTCTTTCATTTCTATTATTACGTCGTACTATTGTTTTGCATCTTTGTCTTTTCGACTTTATATTTAACCGGGATACATATAATATACGACAACATTATCACAGTGTCTTTTAAAATTCGAGCTACAAGAACATTTAAATTCATGCAGGCAGTTTTACTTTGTGTTTCGAATTTTGGATAATTAACCAAAAATTTCAGGGACAAACAACATGTTGTGATGACTTAGAAGAAGCTACGAATTACATAAAAAGCTTAGAGGCAAGTATAAAGGAGCTTGAAGACAAGAGGAACGAGCTACTAAAGAAGTCAAGATCAAATAATAATAATCAACATGGTGGAATTGGATCTTCTTCATCAACTAGTATTAATGATAATCCGAATCACGGGGTTAATGATAATTATGTTACGATACACACATTTCCTAGACGTTTAGAGATTGAGATAAGTGTGAAACATGAAGGAGGAGATGGATTTCCTTTATCTAAATTACTGAAACAAGTATCATTAGTTGAAGGCATTAATGTTGTTAATTGTCTTACTTCTAAAGGAGATGAGAGATGGAAGTGCATAATTCATTGTGATCTGGTATGATGATATGCATGTTTTGTTAATCATTATGGTTTAGTAGAAATTGGGAAAGTGGTTGTAATAATATTTGGGTGTGTTTTGATACATTTACAGGTAAATGATAAACCAAGCACTGATTTGTCAGAGTTACAAGGACGATTGGCCACTGAAATTTCTTCATATGTTGGTTAATACAAGTGCAGTATAATTTCTCTTGAAATCTTGCTTCAGAATTATGTAAATTTAGATTAAAAGATATTGGATCAAAATGAATGGAATTAAGCTTCCTTTGCTCTATATTCGGTTCAACTTGGTCTTCTTCTTATTACAAATAGACAGGCACTTTAACAGAAATCAATACACGGAGTACAAAATTGCATGATATTTTACGTATATAATTCTATAAAATTTATCAAAGTTGGCTGGCCGTGAGTGTTTGAGTGGTAATGGTTCTCATCATCTCTTAGATATATAAGTAATTAAGGGTTCAATTTTTACTCTTGCGAATGTAAAGCCAAACTTAGAAAGTGTCTGCCAATTTTTCAGAATGTTTCTTTTAACTCTGTATGGAACAGTTAATACATCGTAACTAAATATTAAAAATGTCTCAGTCTATTAGTTGAAATGAAAATACTATAAATAATAGTAATCCATAAGACGTAATCTGACATATAATACTCTATCGGACTACCCTCCATCTTGGGATCTATTGTCCTAAAATGCAGATGACGTATTGACGTACAACCAAGTCTTAAGTTATCCTTCAATGTAGCAAACTTTACCGTGCTCCTATTAGAGTTTGTGGACTAATTGATGTTTATTCTACTCCCTCCGTCCCGTTATTTGTTATCCTATTTTATTTTTGATGTCTCATCAGTTAATTGTTATCCTTTTTATTTTACAATTACATTTGACGAGTAAATTGATCTTTCACACTTAATTTAATCCACTTGCCCTCTTATAATTGGTTTTCTCCTCTTTCATTGGTATTTGTGTCAAAATTAAAAGACGACAATTAAGTGGTGCACTTAATTATGTATAAAGTAGGAGTAAAAGAATAGAATTGCGCGTTTTAACGTGTATCACGCTATGGTCCAAGGATGCTTGTAGGGCTGACTTATTATCATTGATTATTTACGCAAAGTTTAACCACTTGTGATACATGTTTTTTGGGCATGATACACGTTTCTTCAACTACTTTGCCCATTTCAATTGGACTTATGCTCAAATCCTTACCGACGTATATATATTCACATCAGATTCAAATTTATGAGTATATAACTGAAAATGTCATTTCGAATTATTTGACAATCGAAATATAATACCCCATCACAGAAATAGTTTCTGAGAGTTATTATTTTGTGAATTTGTGGGACGATCACTCACATGTAAATTTTATTTTAGTCGGTTTTCAGCTCCAACTACAAAATACGGAGTATTTGTTTTAAACTACATACAGAGTGTATTTTTTAGACGAAGTTAATGAGATAATAACTAAAGTTTAAAGTTGTATTGAAGGGAAAATTTATAGTACGAGAGAGAGGGATTATAAAGTAAGGAGGTCGCATTGAAAATGACCCCAAACTCCCAGAGGCAATAGAAACAGCCTCTTAACAGCCTTTACTGTTGTGAACATCTGTTGCATTTGCGGGAAATAATCTGTGTGTATTGCTAACACAAGGATAATATTGCGTCCAATTCTGTAATCGGCAGATGTTTGAATACCGGAATTACATTGTTATTACAAGAAATTTTACAATGAATAGAATCACTCTCTTGCATATGTAGGAGTGGCTTATCGGACCATTGAGAGTCTTACGGAGGCCAAAGAGCTGAGATTATTGGCAACTGTTTTGTCAGTGACACCATTTCTTAACCCAGATTGTCTATCGGCATTTAAAAATGCGCCGTAAAATAAAGTCCCTAACAAAGAGAGGGACATAGTACATGATATTCATGATGATGGATAAATGGCCATATGAGAACCAAGCAGGTGGGTTTTTCTTAAGGACTGCAGCAACTGTCTTCTTTGCGAATTCCTCAGCAGGTGTCGACTTAGGGCCCTGTGATGTGTTAATTCTATCACGTATAGCTGCATCATATTTTTTGTACAGTTTCCACTCTGGCATTTGGATGTAAGAGGAGGTGGCTGAGTTTGCTATATTAGACTTTATTGCACCAGGCACGACATTGATAACGTCTATACCTAATGGTTGGAGCTCTAATCTGCAGAATCAATTAGCAAACATCAATCAGTTTACGAATATGAGTTCTTGGCAAGTGGCAACATCATGTACTCATGATGTGGAATCGAAATCCTCTATCCTTAAAATTGAGCCTGTGCCTACACAAAAAAAAGCTCATTTCTCGTACAGAAGAGAAGCCACTTTCATACACAAGTACTTCACCATTACTAAACTCATGGCTAAAGCACTTGATCAGCAATAGATTACAAGATTGCTGATAGTGTACATTGTGATCCTTTTAACCTTTTTACATTGTGATCAGCAAATCATTTTGATTTGTTCCATCATCCTCTAAAACCAAAGAATCTTCAACTACATTGAGAGTTAAAATAGGTAACAATGCAACATGGTACAACATTTCTTCGGAAACGCTTATTACGTCTCTCAAGAATCGGGATTTCACCAAGTTAAGCTTCTCATTTTTGCATTAGCTATACTAAATTACTAATTAATCATCCTGGCAATGTACTCAATCATACATTCATAACAACTCTCTATTAGCAGAAATTTGTAGCGAGCTTCTGGTTTAGTCTCTAGTTTAACTTTTCATAATTGTCTTCTACAATTATCGATTCTTTGATAGAGAAGAAGATTAGTTCAATAATTAACAAAGAATTACAGAAAGAAGCGGGAGGGGCTCCCAAGTCCCAAGTATGTAGGCTGAGATTCTTCTTAGAAGAAGGATAACTTGTGCTTGTTTAAGGTGTTTTTAAAGCTATGGATTCGCTAGAAGAAACCTTATTCTCTATCAGCAGTCCCATCTATTTATTTCATTCTTAAAACAAAGCACACTGAAATAAGGGTTCCAAAGTATTCCTACACCCTCAATGAACATTTAGAGTAGACCTCTCAAATCCGTAATGATATTCAATACTACTGAAAAGTGAAAACTAATCCTCCATTTCACTCAACTAGCCCCATTCGACTCTTTTCGTGAGGAGAAAAAAGTCAAATGTAGCTAACTGAGTGAAGTAGAAGTAAGACTTTAGTGACGGTATCAATCTTTTCCATTTACTTAGCAGACTATCCAAAAATTGAGTCATTTAAGTTCTGAAATGACATGTCAGCTCTAAATGTATCTTTACTATGTACCAAAAAAAATGTATCTTTACTTGGATAATTACCTCAGTGTATCTGTAAGAGCATGTATTGCCGCTTTGGATGATACATAAGCTCCTGCCCACGGTCCTGGAGCCAAAACACTAACACTCCCAATATTTACAATCTTGCCCTTGTTCCTAGATGCCATATGTGGTACTACAGCTTGTATCAATCGCATGGTTCCTGAACAAGAGGATGAGTAAGGAGAGTCTAAGACAGGGGTAACAACAGCAACAACAACTACTACTAGTACTACTAGTACTACTTGTACTACTATTACATATAGACTATATCCTAATGCTATACTGAAAATTATTTCTGAATGAATTATAATCCGGTAAAAGCATGCATAGAGCGTCTATTACCTCCGCCATATACGAATACGAAGCGCAGACAGGTTAGTGAGACAATTAGAGTGCATTTTGCTTTATTCCATCATATTTCAAAGCCAAATTATTACGAGTCCTTAGCTACGTTAGAATAAAAGGCAGTTAAGTTTCATTCACAGTCAATAAATGTGTAGGACATATTTTACAATGTACCAGCAGCAAATCAGACATTTGTACAAAAGTGGGGGAGCTAAGAAAAACCATATACTGAATTGCTAAGAAAGAAAAACCATATACTGAATTGCTAAGAAAGAAAAACCATATACTGAATTGCTAAGAAAGAAAAACCATATACTGAATTGCTAAGAAAGAAAAACCATATACTGAATTGCTAAGAAAGAARAATAGTTACCATAAACATTAGTATCAAAAGTGGATTGCAAAGCAGAAAGAGGGATCTCAGCAAGTGGGCCCACACACTGAACACCAGCATTATTAACAAGAACATCAATCCTTCCAAAACGCTCAACAACGTTAGACAACACACGGTTTACACTCTCATCACTTTTCACGTCTAGTTCTTCAACAAACAACATAGGAACACCCTCCAAGTCACTCATTGTATCGCGTTTTCTACTCGTCGCAACTACCCGGCATTTCTCCGCAGCAAAAGCGCGTGCCAGCGCGTTTCCTATACCTCCCTTTGAACATCCTGTTATTACAACTACTGCTGCTGACATCTTATCACTTTCATAAGCTTCCATTAATATTTGTTTCTGTTTTTTTTTTTTTTTGGTAAATTGTTGTTCATGAATCTGGGTTTCGATAGAAACTAGAGTTTTGAGCCGTATATACTTTTGTTTTATAGAATGGAAAAATCCCTTAGAAAAAGTCCATAAAAGGACCGTAAAATTATTCGTTAATGAGATCTGCTTGAATTGAGGTGTTGAAATCACGTTGTTCTATTTTCATAATAATTGTTAATAACTGCGTTGTCTAAAAAATCTTCTCTCCTTATCTGTTATCTGACAAATACAGCGCCATTATTCTCATGAATGATCCAAGTTGTTCGAATTTGACTACCTACCAGTCTACCACCATCTACTGAGGGAGATACCAGTTTCTTTTTTAAGACGTGTATATTCATTTTAAATTTAAAACGGGTCAAATAAGGTAGAAAGAACAAACATAATGCTCAACTAGTAAGAATTTTATGCATCTCATTATCCAAGCAAAGTGTTATCTGACGAGTTTTAATATTAAACGAATATAACCGTCTCAAAAAAAGTCCGATTAGTCTTCTTCAATAATGTTGCATTTACATGGCGTGTACTCTAGGTTCTTGGAAATTGGAACCAGCTAAAAGATTTTGTCGTGAAGCTTGAATCAACCTAAAGTGATAAAACTAGATACTCAAAGTCCCTTATTTTTCATCGTATCACTAAGCTTGGGCTTGGGCAATGGCCAAACAAAGCTCACTCACGAGATCCCCATGAGCAAGCTCAGGCAGAGTCAGGCCACACTTTATATCTCTATATTTAGTTAGGTAGAGCTGGTTTAATGAAATTGGGCTATGAGATTCACGGCTCTTGATTAATCCGGGAGGAGTTGAGCAAAATGTTGGCTAATTCGCACAACTAGTTGAACATATCAAACGAGGTCACTGGTGGGATGGGAGGAAAGGTCGGAGAGAGTTGGGGTTCACAATGGTGCCAACAAATATTCAGGAAGGTTTGGGTGATGAGCTATGGTGGTTGAAGTGGTGAGCCGTTGTGGTGAACAAAGGTAGTAAGTAGGGAGGGGCTTTTCCTTGGCCTAAAAACCCCGGACCAAACGGCCCAAGTAATATGAGAGGGAATAGTAGACTAGCGGTACGAGTCCTGAACTGCTAGTATAAATACCATTCTTGCATTCTCTTGTTAATCAATGTCCTACAATAAATTCCTGCTAAAACGTTTACTAGACCATCTCAAGGAATTCTTCAACAAGACGATAATAAAAAGAGATGCTGATCAGACCAAATGAAATTGCATCAAATGCTGGAGTATGCTCACGAGTTTTCGTGAGGCCCTATCACGGCTATCAGTAGCTCCAGAGGAAAACCAGCTCAACGACCGGTTTAGCCAACAATTGACATAATAAAGCGTAATTGTCAAGCTCAATTTTTCAGTTTTTGGAAAGGGGGGATTGGGTTTGAATGGTTATTGGTTAACAACAAAATACAAATGTAATGATTTTTCATGGCGTAAAATCACGAGTCCACAACTTAGTAGAACATGTCTGCAATAGCATTGAATTAGGATACACCTGTACAATATTTATCAAAATGAAAAACGCAGACACCAATCTCTTCTTCCATATTGGTCAGCTTGAGTCACTTGAAGCCACAGAATCAAAGACACACTCTACAACTTGCTCGCAAAATATTAGTCATTCATAGCCTCATACTATCGTACCTGACGAAACTCCGGGTAAGGTCTACAGAAGGCCTAGAGCATTAAGCTGCTGGATATGTTCTGCTGGGAGAGGCGGCGGGGCCCAATCAGATCCATTCATCTGATCATCCACGTCCTCGACAACATATTCCTGGCAAATAAATTAGCAGTAAATTCAAGACTAGCGCTAGAGTAATTGCGAAATGTGAATATAAATTCGGTAATTGGAATAGGTGTTAAAAGGCACAAGGAGAATTAATGTGATGACAACCCTTCACGACAAGGTGTCGAACACGAAATGAAGGAGCAAGCTCGTGTACATAAGACACGTCATTTTTTACAGGCAAATTTGTATTTTCAATTTTCATAATAAAAATATTGCACCAGAGTATCTTTTTGGATTTTAATAAGGGCTAACTTGAAAGATGAAATTAATAGGAAAAGGAAAGCAGTAAAATTATGAAATTTGTGTAGCATTGTGCATGGCTTGCTATGCCTCATGCACAAGCTGCACCAGCGGTGCCCCAAGGGACTTACTGATAAGGCTCTACTCCATCACATTCCAAAGCCAAATATTGCTATTGGATTCAACTATACAACCACACAAGAAGCACATAAATACACAACAATCCCACTTTTATACGGATTGTTATCGCCAACTACTTCCACATATCTTTCTTTCTTCACAAACCTCTCCATCACTAGACATTGCAACAACAACATTAACCCTGCTTCAAGGGCTCCTGCAACTGGCAGGATAAGGCCTAAGGGGGCTTAGATGTCCTCAGATTTACCCCTTTTTTGAAACACAAAGTGGCTGTTTCCAGACTCCACAGTGAAAAGTGAGCTGATGAGAACTGCATTGACAATTGCTACTTCAAAACTAAAAGAAGTGCAGTCATTTGCATCACTAGTCATTCTTCGAATAAAGAAACAAACCATAAATGGGGACCAAGAACAGTGGCATTAACTCATAGAACCCTGACAAGACCTCCCAAGGATATAAACACCGGATGGCGATGTCCTACCAAAGTATGGCAAGTAAATTCCAGAAAAAAGAGAGCTCCTTGAGTTTAAACCCTGAGGTGAATGTCAAGAGTATCAACCAACCTAATGTATGCCACAACACCATTCATTGGCAAAGACAACGGCAAGCTAAACAGCAGTATTCTACCAGTATTAAAGAATCAGAAACCGGCTAATAGGAAATCAAGAAGATCACATCCTTCATGAGCGAAAATACATTAGCCATGATTTTTGCTTTTTGCTTCGGCATGAAAAACCACTAATTCCCAGTGCTAGTTTGGGAGGGTAACACGGCAATAATGCCCATCATCTCCTCAAACTCAGGAAACCACAATCCACTTCATCCACCAGCCCTAAAGACCACCAATGAATCAGAGAGCACCGACACTGTTATCAACTATTGAACCAACTAAATGTCCCCTTCAGACCCTGGGAGTAACCGAACTCTGAACTTAAATTACCAGGTAGACATATTATAAGAAAACGCCAATGAATACTAAATTAAAACGGCTTCCATAATAATGAAATTCTCAAAGTCATGCACCAAACTCCTAATAACACTGCGTAATATTTTAGTAATCAAAAGGGTCCCACTCCTATTTACAGTCTTATCCCAAAAACTAAAGAAAACATTCAATTCTCCATCCACTTAGTCTATCACTGTATCTTGAGGAAAGCCGAATGAGACGCTTTACAAAGTACTCCTTCGCCCATAGGAATCAGCAGTTTCAAATAACTTCTGCACTAGGGCAGTTTTGTTAAAACGTAAAAATAAAACATTGACATCAACATGGCTAATGTTAATTCGTATATTCATCAACTAAATAGTAATTAGTCAATTAGCTGTTTCACTAGCTTAACTAAGGGAGCAGTGGTCAGCGAATATCTCTATATTGAGAAAGAAAGGAATATATATTTCTAACCTTCGTCAGCATTCGTTTTGCAAGAATGTGGTAGTGCCGTTGCCAAATCCGTTGGCCAACCATAGTAGCCACAAGTACACTGTAGAATATGCCAATGACTGCAAATAAACCTATTACAATTAAAGCCATTATAAACAATAAAGGTAGACCAGCTTCCCCAGCACCTCCCACACAGCTCCCACATTCACCAGCTGTACTGGCACAACCTTCACAGGATCCTCCCACGCAGCCCCCACATTCGCCGCCTGTACTGACACCACTTCCACAGCATGCACCGCAATCACCCCATAAACAGAAGGTGCCTGGAAAATGGCTGTCTGCGCACGTTCTACATGAACATAACAAAATATTACCAGAAAGCACCTTAACGGAGAAAGTAGGTATGAACAGGACTCGTAATCATTTATGATAGAATACAGCAAAATAAACTCATAAAACTCTACTCTGAATACACCTTAAATTGTGACGTCGTGGTCAATCAATGTGATTCTCGATTCTTTAATATTTTTTAATGGGTTACCAGGAAACCGCCACATCAGTTTTGATCACATGGGTAACGTTGTGTAAATCCAACCTCTTACGCCTCCATATGTAGGAGCCTTTGAAACACTAGGTGATGTTCACAAACTTATCTAGCATCAGAACTCAATTAATCAACCAGCTGGAAGGTAGAAAACAAAAACATGCAAGAACGTTAGGTTAATACCCCGGGTGGCAGCAACAAAGACAAAGTTCATTACAAGGTTGAGCCAGATTATTCCGCAACCTTCTGTCAAAACAAGTTATAAGGCAACCAGATAACCCAAGCAAAGCGAAAAACAGAGAGGCTCCTGAAATCCACCAAAAAGAACAGCATAAGTAGGTGATTCTACAAATCTTTCATGAACCGAAAATTCAAAACATAGGCAGTCCACTGTCCACTACAAAGAAAATAGATGTTTTTCTTTTAAATTTGTCAGAAAAATACTGAAAGAACCTGTGGCGTAGTCGTCAATTTAAAGGGCAAGTAACAACAAACAAGACATCTAAGACCAGAGAGCATGCTTAGCGTAGGCCAAAAAAAGGGGGAGGAACTCACTATCCTTTAAAAGCATAAAGGTGATGTTTTCAATAAGAGTTGCCAAAGACATAAAGTGGTGTTTTTCTAAAACCAAGAAGAGGGAGAACTGGTCAAATGCACACTTAGAGTAAAACAAACTCATATTTCGTTTCAGACAAACTCATTTAAAAAATTGGAGATCTTGTTTAACTTTAACAAGCGCAACTGTCCCTGTAATGACTGCATGATAAAATAATAAAGTATCTCCAGTAGGAATGTGTCTAAAATTACTTCCACTATGTCACTACGAAACAGATGTGGTCGGATTCCTCTATAAAGACTGCTATGGTGTACTTAAACCACATCCCTAAGCAATTAACATGAATTCCAACCAAATAGCCAATAATTGAATTTTTACTACAGAGCATAGGGAGTTTACCGCATATATAGTAAAAACTGATATGATTATCGAAACCCCAATAATGCTGTAGCCAAAACTCTTGAAAGCCATCAATCATAAACACCAAATATGCCAGTGACGCAATTACCTAGGTAAAGCAAGCAATATGTAAACCAATAAGATTATAAGAATCCTGAAAAGATACATAATTGAGGGAGATATGGTTGTACAAAAGCTACGTACCAGCTGTACAGCTACAAATATAAACAAGATATCCCTTGTCACGAAAAACCGAAATTTCAAGGTCCGCCATTTTCCATCAGCAAGGGCATGAACCCTCAAGTAATATGGAACCTTGCAAGTCGTGCAATGAGAAAATGCAAAACCTTCCTGCAAAGATCACACAAATGGATAAAGACGTGTTTTTTAGAATTATAAAAGAGGAAGAATGCCACCAGCCGTTTAACACAGGGTGTAGTTTAAAAAAAGATGGATGAACCTAAAAGATGAAGTTACATATTCATCCTTGGAAAGAAAAAATGAAAGAAATGCACGGAAAATCCCAAAACGAGTCTACTAAGAAGCATAATGCAGTTAAGATATCACGAACAATATCCTAATAAGGCGCATACCTTTACAGAGCGCCAATGGTCTAAACATTCTCTGTGGACAAATTTTGATGTACCTTTGCATTTACATGGCGCAATAAAGTCTCGGCCTGAAAAAAGTAACATCTTTCAGCTCAATGAAAACCAAAACCACGGCTTTTATATCATATGAACTATAATGAGTATAATCTATGTTACTTTGACTCTTTATATGAGCTCGCGCACCCGTGTCCAACACCTGACATTTGGACATTGGTATGACACCCCAACACTCCATTTTAGACAAAAAACTTGATAGTTTTTCATAAAATAGCGGGGTCCGATACTTGGATACGCACCCGGACACTTTGAACCGGGTCTAAGCAACATAAACTATAATGAGACTAAAACATCACACTAGAGCTCAATAGCTGATCACATCCATAACAACGCATGCCTTAACCATACTTTCTCCACAGTTGAGAGATCACCCAGGTTTCAGAAAATCCATATCTATAACAACGGCAATATTACCCTAGTGCCTCAAAAGGCTCAAACTAATCAATAATTATCGTCTAAGACTGTCTTACTGTGTGAGACGACCTTTATATATATATAAAAGCGCTCATTTCTTGATAGTAATAAATTACTGTTTAACCAGTAAAAGGATCATCTCACACTATAAAACGGATTCATTCTATAATTTGGGAAAAGTAAAGCCCGGTTTACAACAGCTAAAGCCATTTGTTAGCAATACAAGAATATTGTTTCAAGATAACCCAGAATTAAAATTCCACTGAATGCTGTGGCAAGCGGCTGCTGTTCCCAATCAATGGAAAAGAAAACGCGAGTAATTTAGCGAATTATCTTGCTTTATTCCATCATATTGAATATAAGTAAAATGCAAGCACTGCCAGAAACCCTAGAATTACAGTTTAAGAAAATTGGGGGATTCGAAAAAGAAAGAAAGATAGAGAAATACCGTCGGATTCGAGACAAATACGACATTGAATCTGATCAGAAGTACCGGATTCAATGTCGATGGAACTAGGTTTGATGATCGGAGATGGCGGAACAAGAGGCGTTGAATCACCATCGTCCGCCATTGACGTGAAGTAGTACTACGTATATGAATTGTATTTACAAATTGATGATCTTGATTGAATTAGTTGGTGTTAAATCTGCAACTACTAGATCATTCGTTCACTCAGTTGCAGGTGGTTGAAGGTGTTCGTCGAAATGTAGAGGGTGTTGATATGAAGAGACTTGTTATTCGCGACGCTTTTCCAAAATTATACTTACTCCGTACGCATTCCAATGTTAAATCGTCCTATCGTACAAAATACTCCATACTCAAATATGTATAACTTCGTAGATGCGACCAACAAAAGTGATTATCCTTATTTTCATGGAAAAAAAAAAAAAAACGTAGTTGCACATTCATGAACGAGTTTTACTCTTTCGTAGACAATTATTCATAAATTTTCCACCCCTACCCTTTTCAAAATAACAGRAACAAAACCTCTCTTTTTCAATCTCTAAAAAATTATTCAAATTCTTAACAAATTCAACAATTATCGGTCTAAATGTACCTCATAATCAAGTAGTAAATCTAATATCAATCATGAGGCATCAATTTTATAATATACA
>VHZZ01002292.1:86968-108368 GCA_009801015.1 Silene noctiflora
CCCTTATGTATTCTTAATATGAGATTTAAATATGTGATCGTAATATGATCGACAATGTGATCGCATTATTGTCGGGGACACTTACTCCAACAGATAGGCAGTAGGACGCTCTATAGAACTGCTTGGAGAATTGAAACTTGATAAGCAGCAGGGCGCTCTGTAGAAATGCTTGTGAATTGAAACTTGATAGACGAAGCTGTCTTCGTGTGAATTTCGAGAAATACGTCAGCTGTAAGTGGCAATGAAATCTCGCTGGGTAAGTAATAATATATCAATAGAGAGTAAACTCGAGCTTGGAAAAAATTTGCTGGGGAAAAATAAGGCTTGACTTGACTTGAAAACTTGACTGTCGCTGGGGACAAAATCTTCTAGATAATATTCCCGTATAATGGATACCCTGACTAAAGATAATCCGCAAATAGAATTCAAGAGAAAATGATCTCAAGCATTATAAGTATGAGACACAGACCCGCAAACAACAAATTCGTAACGAACGAAAATGCGAGATAAAAAAAACGCGGCTGAGAAAACGCCTGAAGAAGAGGCGCAGTAGAGAAAGAGCATGAGGAAGGGGCGCAACATATTATGCGTTCTCTCTTGAGCTTGTGAAGGTCCAGTAAAACTCAGAACTTAACACGAGTTTGAGTTTTATTCAAAACACAAGTTTCTACTTCCTTTCGATAGAATGCTCGAAAATCATCAATATTTTTCATCAAATTTCATGCAAGATTTGCCACAAATCATGACTAATCAAGGTATGCACCTTATCCTTGAATTAACTTGTATTTGTAGTTTGAATTGGAGGCAGAAATTAAATTCATGCACTCATATATATCGAAAATTTGGGGCAACTATACCAACTGATTTTGCCTTGTGAAATTGACATTATAATTGCGTAATTGACCATGCTAGGAGCACAACCATATCTTTATCTCGAAATTTCATGAACCGTAAAGGAATTTAGGCAAAAAATGAGACGGTTTCATGCTAAAACGCCTTATTTGCTCGAAAATGACCCGAAACATGCCGGAAATCAATGAAACTTGATGTTTTGGAATCCTTTTATTATCGGTAAACTTTCTTTCATGTTGAATTTTCAGTTTGCAACATAGCCTTGGAGACACTTTTTGGCAGAGTGTGTGTTTTTAAACAAAATGCTATCGAAATTTTCACTCATCGTCGATACTAAACTTGACTTAGGCATGTATAAAAGGACTTGAACATTTATACCGACGTGCATGAAAATGTGCTTGAAAATGAGCCCGAAATGGCTTACAACGACCTCTTTTCAGCCTGTTTTGCGGAGGACATACCCTCGACCTCTGAACGAAACGATCCCATGGCGCGAATTTGGAAAATCGGTATATCCATGGGGTTTTGAAAAATCTTTTTAGAGTCACCACCAAATTTAAAGAAATTTGGAAACCATTAGACATTGGATTCCTTGTGAGGGTACATGATGGGAAATCCATTAATAAGACACTCACCCCCGCCCATTACATTAATGGCCTCTACTAAGGATTACGATGGCTAATTGGATAAGACTATAATCGTTATAAAGAAATGCAAACACCGTTTTAATCCTAACATGTGAGCTTGGTTTCTAATCGTCTAGTGCATCTAACATACTTTGTCCAAGTGATTTAGCATGTAATATTGATTTGAACTATACTAAAAAAGCATTCACAACATGGCTTAGGGGGGAAAGGAAGCAATTGGGGCACTACCTATTACAATCTAGACGATTCTCGTCGACTCGATGTGCAAACAATTGAATTAAAATACAACTCGATCTAATTACAATTGCTAAACGGGACATGACACATGTGACTATTCTAGTCCTCGAAAAACGTGCCAAATATGAGCTCACGACTCACATGGACTTCGTCCTTGACCACATCTTCACTTGTTGCACATTCGCTTTGACTTAATTAGCTAAATACTTCAATGTAACTAATTAAAACAAAGGTTTTGAAAAATATTTGAATCAAAATAAATAAAGGACACTTGACCCTTATTTAAATTATACATTACATGACTTGAATAAATAAATTATAATGATTAAGTATAGCAATTAAATTACAACAACAATTGAAATAAAACCGTAACAATTAAACAAAAACAATAAAAACAAAAACGAAATACGACACGAATGCCGAGACACCTCACGGCCAAACATAGGTCAAAATTTAACTGTTCCAGTCATTGAGTACAATAAAACGGATGTTAAACATGCGCGTTTTAACTAGCGAGAAATCTTCATAAAAAAAGACGAATTCATTAAATTCTTTTAAAGAAATCATTTAATCCATATGTGAAAGTTAATGTATGACCTATGAATGTCTAATTCATTTAACATCCATTCTACATATTAAATTAGGGCAAGTTACGATTAAACAAACAACAAACAAGATAAACAAGCATATGCACCTTACAACTGAATAAAATTAACTAAACATGTCAATTAAAACAAATATTTCATATTTGAATTAAAACATCCTAATTAAAATTAAACATTAAAAATTAAAACATGTTTCATCTTTTTAAACCGAAATTATTCATAAATCAAGTCATAAAAACAAACATGTGAAGATCGTCTTAAATTAAACATATTCATGAATAAATAGAAGACGAACATACTAAACATACTAAACATGTAATTAGTAATTAATATCAATCCTAAACAGCATATAAACCATCCACGAATATTGTAAATATTAAGCATTAACACGTGAGACGATAATTAATAGAACGATAAAACAAAGTAAATAAAAGAGGCCATGAGGCTGTGACCAACAAGAGAAAAAAGAAGAGAAAAGAGTCGGGATGTTGTGCACCCTGAACTTACATGTAAATTTGGACACTATTTGAATCCCGTATGTAATCAATGCTAGAAGGGGCGTCTTCGACGAGTTTAAACAAAACAATTTCGAAAATATGAAATAAACACAACTTTATTTCACGATTTTTAACACTTCGTGCAACGATTTTTAAATGACGATTGTGACTTCGTTTTTCAACGATTTTTAGAAATAAAAGATGTTTTGAAATAGTGGGATTCCAAATTATCTTTTTATCACAAAAAACCTGATTTTTAGAAATAAAAGATGTTTTGAAATAGTGGGATTCCAAATTATCTTTTTATCACAAAAAACCTGAACAAAAAATAATTTGAAACAGAGAAAAACGAATGAAAACAGTAGCTGTCCAAAATACGCGATATTCAGACGGTTTGTGCAACAGTTTTCAAGTCACATTTATGACTTTGTTTTAGAATCGTGGTCATCCAAACTTTTGAATTAGCATAAGAAAATAGAACAAAAAAGAGTTTAAAACGAATAAAAACGGATGAGAACAGGGGCTGCCTAAGACTCGAAAAACACGAAAAAGAGAGCAAGTTAATGCTCTAATGTTCGTCTAATCTCTTGTATGGACTTTGTGCTTTGTTTCTGGGTATGATAGCGGTTGAGGGTTTATTTTTACGTGAGGATTGAGAGGCACAAGGGTAGGGTTTCGAGAGGTAAAAACGTCGTCCTTCTTTACTTGTGAAATGAGTTTGGTTTTTATATGGAATCAAGGGTAGGGTGATCTAGGGTTAGGTTAGTTCGGTTGTGTGGCTGCATATGAGGTAAAATATCCTGCTTGTGGAAGGAGGAAGTGAATGGGGACTAAATATTATATATGGAAGGAGTTTGAGTTGGTATTGGAAAGAATAAAAAGGGATATTATTTCGGTTTTGTGAGGGATTTTGTGAGCTGTTTAAGATAGCCAAAAATCTTACTATACTTGGGGATTAAACTAGGCAAAAGAGGGAAGGGTAAATTTTTGTAGGAGGGCTCGAAATGGGGAAGAAAAGCCCCTGTTTTTTAGCGTCCAAAACATGGTACGAGTGTGGGGGTTTTGGGTGGATTTTGTCTCCGGTTTGGGTGTGGGTTATAGCTAGAATGGGAGTTGGGTTAATGGTCTAGGTAGTGGGGGTGGTTTAGGCTAGTTGGGTGGTGGGTTGGTTGGTGTTTGGGGAAAGAAAAAAGGGGGAGGGAAGTGATGTTGTTGTGGGGGTTCGAACCAGGGACCAAAGGAGCAAGAGGTTCGAACCAGGAACCAGGGACCTCTCAAAAATTATGCCCAAAAAATCATTTAAAACGAGCTCAAAACCGCTCAAAAAACGAGCTCGAAAACCGCTTTAAAACTCAATTTTTCAAATTAAATAAAAGCGATAAATCGTAAACCGTCACTGTAACACCTGCACAAGTTGAGAGCCTTCCTCTAGCCCACCCCGACTCATGGAGGGGATACAAGGCTTTGTTTCCCAAGCTTTGTATTGCGAGTTCCGAAAATAAGCAATTTATGACAAGGTTATTAAAACAAAGCAAGGGAAGCTAGATAAGTTTATGGTTAAGTAATTAGATACAAATTAAAATAGGTGGAGTCTAATGTTTAGTCAAAAATATAATAACGAAAGTGATGACAACTATTGTGAGACCGCTCCGAGCCCCCAAGAATTATAAATGCAACCTGTCAATTCACTGCTCCCCGATCACCATATGGATCGACACAGACATTTGAAAACCCGATTGGTTAGTCACGATAATATAAATGTCCGACATAATGATATGAATTCAAGAATAATATCTAAATGCAATGACATGATGATTAAAAATAGGCAACCAATACTCCACGTCCTCCTCATCGCCAACCACGGTGACGACATGGCAACGCCGCCACCAACACACGGACCGCAGCCACAAAGAAGGTACTCCGGACACACCGGTGGTACCGGGCCCGAGAGCGACTCAGATCCCCTGCCAGGCGACATGTTTCAACCACATGTTCCCCTCCATAACTCAAGCCCTAAATGTACACATCACTCGTGGAGTGGGAAACTCGAAGACGCAAATCGAGTGCAAGACGGTCTCCCAACCGCCTTACGTCTCCAAAGTAGTCACCAATCTCCACTAATCACCACCATCCAATATCTATATACCACACAAGTGTCCAATAATCAAATAAGGCAAATAAGGTTCACATGCATCCATTCAAACCATATGAAACAAGAACCAACTATGCAATAACCCAACCTTTCCCATACTCATGTTATAATGCAATACATAAGGACATGTACCAACCCAATTACCAACATACCATCATGACCAAGTAGTCTCATCACAAATCATGAAACCCTAATTACTAATATGAATGTTCTCATGCCACTACCATGGAATATATGAAATTCATGAACTAAATGCTTTGAATAACATCTATACTATCAAGACTAAGTATGGAAAACCCCGCCTTTTGTTATTCTTCACACACAAGCACCCATGCTATAAAAGCTCCTCTATGAAGTCTCCTCCTACACAATATATAGCTATATATCACAATACAATATTAATATAACAATAATACTAACAAATCCCCTAATTAGTCCCTTATTAATAGGTCAAACCCTAATTAAATCCCTAAGGCAAACACCCAACAAATTAGGGTTTATTACACTAATTAAAATAGGTAACAAGAGGGAAAATCAAACTTATAACTTAAAGGATGAATAAAGGAGAATTTGGTAGACAAATCTTTACCAAAAATGCCCAAATAGAGGATAAGGTTTTAGAGAGAATAATTGGTGGTTTTTTGAAATGAAGAGATAAGGTTCGGGAGAGTGGTTGTGAGGTGACAATAAGGGAAGAAGAAACAAAAAAAAATAGGTCCACAATGCACTATTGCGTGGCTCCGAGTGACAACGACAACACTCGGTCGAGTGTGGTCGACTCGATCGAGTAGCTCGAGTACTCGGTCGAGTGCAATCCACTCGGTCGAGTACACCCTAGTACTCGGTCGAGTGGACCATGCAACAACTAATCTAACAAGAAAAACCCCACTCGGTCGACTTCACTCAACCGAGTGACCTCCACTCGGTCGAGTATGCGGTGTACTCGACCGAGGGGGACCTTAGAAATTCTCAAGTATTACAATCTTCCTCCCTTATGATGAAATTCGTCCTCGAAGTTAGATCCGACTTGACAAGACTCAAACGGGGTGTTCTAAAATCCCGACTCTTATTACCAAAGACACTAAGACACTTAAGAGGGTCAGAACGACACAAAACTTACTATCAAACACTTAAAGAAATGACTTGGACTTTATGCGACGCTCCCTACCCCTCTAGAAGCAAAGTTACGACATCGTAACCGAACTCGTTACCTACTCGAAAATGTGGGGTTAACACTTCTTCATAGCTTCTTCGGCCTCCTAAGTGGTCTCCTCAATTTGATGGTTGTACCACAAGATCTTTACGAACACCGTCTCCCGATGCCTCGCCTTTCTCACTTTCCGATCCAATATCTCTTTAGGGGTCTCTACATACGTCAAGGCATCATCCAACTCGATTGTCTCCGCCTCTAACACATGGGAGGGATCACTACCATACTTCCGTAATTGGGATACATGGAAGACGTTATGAACACGGTTAAGTGCCGGGGGAAGAGCCAAGCAGTATGCTACTTCCATGACTCTATCCAATATCTCATACGGCCCTATGAACTTTTAGCTCAATTTGCCTCTTTTCCCAAACCTCATTACTCCTTTCATTGAGGACACTTTGAGTAATACATTGTCATCGACCTCAAACTCGATGTCACTCCTCCTTAAATCGGCGTAGATCTTTTGCTTATCATGGGATGCCCTCATCTTTTCCCGGATTACATGCACTTGGTCAAACATGTCTTGGATCATTTGAGGTCCCAACAAGACGGCCTCAGTGCTATCATCCCAACATATCAGACTCCAAAATTTCCTCCCATACAAGGCCTCAAATAGAGCCATGCCTATACTTTCATGATGGCTATTATTGTATGAGAATTCGATCAAGTCTAACCTCTCTTCCCAAGTGCCACCGAATTCCATTACACACGCCCTCAACATATCCTCAAGGTTTTGGATAGTCCTCTCGGTTTGTCCATTCGTTGCTGGGTGGAACGCCGTACTCATCTTCAACTTCGTACCCAGAGTTTTGCAATTCTTGCCAAAACCTAGAAATGAATCTAGAGTCGCGGTCTAACACGATGTCCTTGGGGATCCCATTTAGTTTCACCACATTCTTCCGGTAGGTGTTAGCTAGTTCCAACTTGCTTCAAGTATCCTTCATCGGTATGAAATGCGCCGACTTGGTTAGCCTATCCACTATCACCCAAATCATAATATTCTCCTTTTAAGTTCTTGGTAACCCCACAATGAAATCCATTGATACAGAATAACACTTCTATTCCGGCACATCAAGAGGTTGCACCTTACCTTGTGGCTTCTTGTGCTCCCTTTTCACCCATTGTAATGTCAAACACTTGGCCACAAATTCCGCCACTTCCCTCTTCATGTTAGACCACCAAAAGGTATTCTTCAAGTCCTTGTATAGCTTGTCACGACCCGGATGTACCGAGTATGGTGTACTATGGGTCTCCTCCATAATTCTTCTATTGAGTTCCTCATCCTTTGGCACGCACCATCTCCCTTTCAATCTAAGGCTTTCGTCCCCATGTAACTCAAACCTTGACACCTCTCCTCTTTCTAAGGCTCCTTTCCACTCTTGAATTTTTGTATCAGTCCCTTGCTTTTCTTGGATTTCTTCATACAATTCGGGCTCTAGAGTCAATTCCCCAATTGCACCCCCCTTCCGAATCATGTGAATCCCCATTTTGCCTACTTCCTCCTTGAGTCGCATCATTGAAAAGGCGGTACATAAGGAGTGTACCGACTTCCTACTCAAGGCATAGGCCACCACATTAGCCTTTCCCTCATGATACACTATTTCCATGTCGTAGTCTCCAATGAGCTCTATCCGTCTCCTTTGCCTCATATTCAACTCCTTTTGGGTGTAGATGTACTTCAAGCTTTTGTGGTCGGAAAACACTTTAAAAATCGCTCCATAAAGATAGTGCCTCCATATCTTCAAGGAAAACACAATGGCTCCAAACTCTAGGTGATGCATTGGGTAGTTCTCCTCATATGGTTTCAATTGTCGTGATCCATAGGCTATCACTCTCCCATTTTGCATGAGTACACCTCCTTCCGGCAAGGCTAGGATCGGGGCCGTGGTTAGGCGCTCTTTTAGAGTTGAGAAAGCATGTGTTAATGCATTCTATAATTCGAGAGGCACGAATATGTATTATACTAAGCATGTTGTAGTAGATTGATCTAACCATAGCGAGAGTTCGTTATAACCCGATCTAAGGCTTGACAATAATATCGAGAGGTTGTTGTCTATATGCCTAGACATTTATCCTTATTATGCATTTCTATTTAATATGAATAATTTTGTTATGCATGTATGACCCAAAACCCCTAGACTCCTTTACCATTATTATTTTTATCATTTTATTTACAAGTTTTTACCAATCAAACCAATCGACCAGTCAAACTGACCTAGATAGAATTCTCTCCTTGACAACTTATTTAGCAACTCCGGTCTCCTTGTGTTCAACCCTTATTACTACATTCATTTGTTACTAGAGTATTTATCTTTGTTAGGTGTGCGACAGACCTATCAGGTGTTTAGTCCCTTCCTAGATAAGTTCAAAGTAGTGTTCATTGATGACATCTTAGTGTACTCAAAGAATATGGAGGAGCATGAGGAGCACTTGAGGGTCGTGTTACAAACTTTGAGGGATCATAAATTGTATGAAAAACTTAGTAAGTGTGAGTTTTGGTTGGAAATGGTGGAATTCCAAGGACATGTAGTGTCGAAGAAGGGGGTATCCATTGACCCTACCAAGATTGAAGCCGTGTCCAAGTGGGAGGCACCTACGAATGTTGCGAGATTCGGAGCTTACTTGGTTTAGCCGTATATTTCCAGAGGTTTGTGAAGGACTTCTCAAAGATCTCTAGGACTTTAACGACATTGATGAGGAAGGAGAACCACTTCAAATGGGATGAGAGTTGTGAGACGGCTTTCTTAACTCTAAAAGAGTGTCTAACCACGGCCCCGATCCTATCCTTGCCGGAAGAGAGTGATAACTTTGAAGTGTATACCGATGCTTCCAAGAATGGGTTGGGATGCGTGCTCATGAAAAGTGGGAAGGTGATAGCCTATGCATCACAAACAAATTGAAACCATATAAGGAGAACTACCCAACGCATGACCTAAAGCTTGGAGCTGTTGTGTTTGCCTTGAAGATATGGAGGGACTATCTTTATTGAGCGACTTTTAAGGTGTTTTCCAACCATAAAAGCTTAAAGTACATCTACACCCAAAAGGAGTTGAATATGAGGCAAAGGAGATGGATATAGCTCATTGGAGACTACGACATGAAGATTTTGTATCATGAGAGAAAGGCCAATGTGGTGGTCGGTGCTTTGAGTAGGAAGTCGGTGCACTCCTTATGTACCGCCTTGTCAATGATGCGGTTCAAGGAAGAATTAGGCAAAATGGGGATTCACATGATACGAAAGGGGCATGCAATAGGGGACTTGACTCTAGAGCCCGAATTGTATGAAAAATACGAGAAAAGCATGGGACCGACACAAAAATTCAAGAGTGGAAAAGAGCCTTGGAAATAGGAGAGGTGTCAAGGTTTGAGTTGCATGGGGACGGAATCCTTAGATTTAAAGGGAGACGATGCGTACAAAAAGATGAGGAACTTAAGAGGAGAATTTTGGAGGAGGCCTATAGCACACCATACTCGGTGCATCCAGGTGGTGTAAAGCTATACAAGGACTTGAAGAAGACTTTTTGGTGGTCGAACATGAAGAGGGAAGTGGCGGAAATTGTGGCCAAGTGTTTGACACGCCAAAGGGTGAAAGGAGAGCACAAGAGGCCACAAGGTAAGGTGCAACCTCTTGATGTGCCGGAATGGAAGTGGGAGTCCATATCAATGAATTTCATTGTAGGGCTACCAAGAACTCAAAAGGGGAACAATATGATTTGGGTGATTGTGGATAGGCTAACCAAGTCGGTGCATTTCACACCGATAAAGGATACTTGGAGCAAGTTGGAGCTGGCAAATGCCTACCAGAAGAACGTGGTGAAGCTACATGGGATCTCCAAGGATATCGTGTAGGACCGTGACTCTAGGTTCAGTTCTAGGTTTTGGCAAGAATTGCAAAACTCGTTGGGTACCAAGTTGAAGATCAGTACGGTGTTCCACCCAACAACGAATGGACAAACCGAGAGGACTATCCAAATCCTTGAAGACATGCTGAGGGCATGTATAATGGAGTTCGGGGGCACTAGGGAAGAGAGGTTGGACTTGATTGAATTCTCAGACAATAATAGCCATCATGCAAGTATAGGCATGGCTCCATTTGAGACCTTGTATGGGAGGAAAAGTCGGAGTCCGATATGTTGGGATGATAGCACCGAGTGTAACACCCCCATACCTTAAGGCACCTTACCTAGGTCTACCTCAAGACATGAAAGTGTTACCATTTCGGTTACCCCGAGGTAGTTTACATCACAGAAACCATAATGAAACATAATTTAAAGATTAACTTTAATAAGCTGATTACAAGTCTCCCAAAAACCAATACAAAAACCAAATCCCGTAGCAATATCAACAATGATAACCCTTATCACCTGCTAAGCCAACTGCTCACCATCCTCGAATGGATCATCAAAGTTTTGAAAACAGAAACGGGGTCAGTCAACTATACAATAATATGACATAACAAAGCATTAACATAACATCCACCGTAATCATAACGAACACCTCCAAACTCCATAGTAACTAGTAACCGACTACACACCAAGGTGCATAGCCCTGCCAGATTACCAGTCGCAATAGGTAATCCACACTGCCAGTGGGGACCGCAGCCTTACCACCAAAATCCCCGCTCACGCATGAGCGAACCCAAGTCCATTAATGTGCACATCCGCTTGCGTCGAGAAACACAAGAGGCGAACAATGGGGGTGATACCACCCCCCTTGCGTCAAGACACGCAAGAGGCAAACAATGGGGGTGAGACCATCTCTCGCAATGGCTCACAATAACAACTCCAAACTTCAACAAGAACATCCATATTATAAACATAACTTTAAACATATCATAAAACAGTGGCAACGATCGTCAAACCATAATACATATCATTCTACAGCCAACTGAGTAGGAAAACTCTACCTGATAGGCAGTTCCAATCAATCGCAACACGGATCTAGAAGGGCTCTTCTACAAAATCTCCTCCTAGAACATAATTAAGAAATCAAAACAACGAACGAAGAAATATAATCCCAAAACCCCCAAATACTCCAATTAGGGTTTCACTAACCTACAAAAAAACCATAAAAGATTAGATCAAAGGCATACCCAGAGGTTACAAGGGCAAAGATGTGAACATCCCCAAAAATGATGAACTTCGCGCCTTGGATCGATAGGAATAGAAGAGAAGCATTTTACGTCGTTTGGTTCTTGTGAAAAGATGCATAACCAGCTTAAATGAAATGTTTTGAAGTAAAAAGCAATTATCAGCTTCTTCCATTCTATTTATATCAAACCACGGAAAAACCTGTAACGAACCGGACACTCGGTCGAGTACAAGCCACTCGACCGAGTAAGTCACTCTCGACCGAGTGCAGGACACTCGATCGAGTAAGCCACACTCGATCGAGTCCTAACTCACTCGCCCGAGTTCACAACAAACAGAACTCTAAAAGACTACTCGCGACAGCTACTCGGTCGGGTACCCTATACTCGGCCCAGTAGCCTAAGACTATTAATCTGATGTATTACAGTCTTCCCTCTTTAAAAACGAACTTCGTCCCCGGAGTTTAAACCCATACTTGCATAACATGCACACCTACCACCCTACTATCAACCACCACTCAACTCTCACCTTCCATCCTTGACACTAACTCACCCAACCAGGCCTACCTCAGCAACGCAGCTCACAACATAACATCAACCATAGAATCGCCTTATCTAATTCCACCATTACAATTCCTCAAACGAGAAAGTCTACCAACATGAAATGTTACACCAGGGTCGTCTTGTTGGGACCTCAAATAGTCCAAGACATGATTGACCAAGTGCATGTCATTCGGGAAAATATGATGGCATACCAAGATAGGCAAAAGAGCTACACCGATTTTAGGCGGAGTTACATCGAGTTTGAGGTCGGTGACAAAGTATTACTCAAAGTGTCCCCAATGAGAGGAGTGATGATGTTTGGAAAAAGAGGCAAATTGAGCCAAAAGTTCATAGGGCCGTATGAGATATTGGATAGAGTCAGGGAAGTAGCATACCACTTGGCTCTTCCCCCGGCACTTGACCATGTTAATACCGTCTTCCACGTATCCCAATTGCGGAAGTATATTAGTTATCCCTCCCATGTGTTAGAGGCGGAGACAATCTAGTTGGATGATGCCTTGACGTATATAGAGACCCTTAAGGGGATATTGGATCGGAAAGTGAGAAAGACGAGGCATGGGGAGACGGTGTTGGTAAAGCTCTTGTGGTCCAACCACCAAATTGAGGAGCCCACTTTGGGGGCCGAAGAAGCTATGAACTAGCGTTGCCCCCCACTTTTTCGAGCAGGTAACGAGTCCGGTTACAAGGTCGAAACTTTGTTTCTAGAGGGGTAGGGCGCGCCGCGCAAAGTGCAAGTACAAGTCATTTCGTTAAGTGTTTAATAGTAAGTTTTTTGTCGTTCCGACCCTTACAAGTGTCCTAGTGTCTTGGGTAATAAGAGTCGAGATTTTAGATTACCCCATTTGAGTCTTGTCGAGTGGGATTGAACTTCGAGGACGAAGTTCATCTTAAGGGGAGAAGATTGTAATACTCGAGATTTTATAAGGTTCCAATTGGCCGAGTACACCGCGTACTCGACTGAGTAGAAGTCACTCAGTCGAGTGAAGTTGATCGAGTGGAGTTGGTATTGTTAGAATAGTTGCGGTCTTATCCACTCGATCTAGTACTAGGGTGTACTCGACCGAGTGGATTGCACACAATCGAGTACTCGAGCTACTCGATCGAGTGGACCGCACTCGACCGAGTGCTTCTGAGCACTCGAACGAGTGTTGTCACTGTCACTCGGATCCGCGCAATAGTGCATTGTGGACCTATCCTTTTTGTTTTTTCTTCCATTATTGTCACCTCACAACCTCTCACCAAAACCTTATCTCTTCATTTCAGAAACCCCGATTATTCTCTCTAAAACCTTATCCCCTAGTTGGACATTTATGGTGAAGATTTGTGTACCAATTTCTCCTTTATTCATCCTTTGAGTTGTAAGTTTGATTTTCCCCTCTTATTTCCTGTTTTAATTAGTGTAGTAAACCCTAATTTGTTGGGAGGTTTGTCTTAGAAATTTAATTAGGGTTTGGCCTAATTAATAAGGGACTAATTAGGGTATTAGTTGGTATTATTGTTATATTAGTTTTGTATTGTGATACATAGATATATATTGTGTAGGAGGAGACTTCATAGATGAGCATTTCTAGCTTGGGTGCTTGTGTGCGAAGAATAACAATAGGTGGGATTTTCCCTACTAAGTCTTGGTAGTATAGATGTTCTTCAATGCATTTAGTTCTTGAATTTTATATATTCCATGGTATTGGCATGAGAACATTCATATTGGTAATTAGGGTTTCATGGATTGTAATGAGATTACTTGGTTATGAAGGTACTTTGGTAATTGGGTTGGTACATGTCTTTATAAAATTGCATTATAACATGAGCATGGGAAAGGTAGGGTGAATTCATAGTTATTCCTTGTTTCATATGATTTGAATGGATGCATGTGAACCTTATTTGCCTTATATGCGTTGTTGGGCACTTGTGTTGTATGGAGGTGTTGGATGGTGGTGATTGGTGGAGGTTAGTGAATATTTTAGAGAGGTAACACGGTTAGGAGACCGTATTGCGCTCGGGTCGCCTCTTGGAGCTTCCCACTCCAAGAGGGATGTGCACATTTAGGGCTTGAGTTATGGAGGGGCACATGTGGTTGAGATATGTCACCTGACAGGGGATCCGAGTCGCTCTCAGGCCCGGTACCACTGGCATGTCCGGAGTACCTTCTTTCAGACTGCGGTCAGGTGTGTTGGTGGCGGCGTTGCAATGCCGTCACCGTTATTGTTGATGAGGAGTATGTAGATTATTGGTTGCCTATTTCTAATCATCATGCCATTGCATTTAGATAGCATTCTTGCATTCATATCATTATGTCGGACATTTATATAATCGTGACTAACCAATCGAGTTTTCAAATGTATGTGTCAAACCATATGGTGATTTCTGCCCCATATGGGGAGCAGTGTTTTGACATGTTGCATTTATATTTCTTGGGGGCTCGAAGCGGTCTCGCCATAGTTGTCTTCACCTTCGTTATGGTATTTTTGACTAAACATTGGACTCCACCTTATTTCAATTTGGTTGTATAATTCGGGATTTGCGTTGAAGCCTAAGACTTGTATCTAATTACTTACCCTTAAAGTTATCTAGCTTCTTTTGCTTTGTTTTAATAACCTTGTCATAAATTGCTCATTGTCGGAACTCGCACTACAAAGCTTGGGAAACCAAGCCTTGTAGCCCCTCCATGAGTCGGGGTGACCTGGAGGAAGGCTTCCGGCTTTTGGAGGTGTTACACAATGACCCAACTATCCCTACAATATTTCGCCGTAGGGCATTTGGTCTTATCATGCTTCATCTTTATGCTTTTGAAGGGAATATTGAAATTTCATCTGGCAGGAGTTAGGCGAAATTCATTGAGATTGTTGAGCAGTTGGAAAACCAGAGATGTCCAGCTTCGTGTATGCTTGCTGAAATGGTCATGGGTTTGGATGCTCGAAAGGCTAACCTGAATGCGGCATCACTAGATCGACCCGTCTTCCGCAGGTATGTGTCGTTCGTTTTTTTTCTTTCTTCTTCTTTTTTTTTTGCCCCTTTTTTCTTCCTTTTTCTTTTTTTTTTTCCGCTTTTTTTTTCGCCTTTTTTTTCCGGCCCACCTCCTTTCTTTTCAGTGGGTCAGAAAAACTTTTCCCACAGTCTAACTCATTACTTTGTCCTTCCGCCGTAGGTTTGGTTATGTGAAAGGCTTGCATTGGTTGACCCACCCAAAGGGAAATACCATGTGAGAAGCTTTATGTCTCCCCATCGAGATTTTACTACTGGTATGCGCGAGCCATTCTGGCGGCAGAAGATCTCCGAGAATGTTGGGATATTTATTGGATGGGCCTTACCTTGGCTTAGCCTTTTGTTTGTTCATAGGCTTACCCGAGGCTGATAGGATAAGGCACCTTACTTTACTGGGCCTAGAGCGTTCTACTCATATATACCCGGATCGTGTGCTTCGCCAAGTTGGTCGCGAACAAAGGATTCCTGCACTTGATCCCGTTCGCGGCCGAACAGAGGAGCTTACTCCTACAAGGTGTAATGCCTGGCTCCAATCGTGGATATGGAGGACTGTCTGGCATGCTTTCGAACTTGCTTCTTCTATTTGGGTGTCACATGGCTTCTTTATAAGGATGCCCCTTTTTTGTTTACTAATGAGTGTGTTAAGTCTTTTGACAGGATTAAACGGGCTCTTATCTCAGCTTCGGTGATCCATCTCCTGATTAGAGTTTGCCTTTTGAGGTTATGTATGACTTAAGTGATTATGCAGTTGGAGCTACTTTGGGCCAAAGGAAAGATAAAGTGTTGCATGCTATTTAATATGCAAGTAAGGCTCTAGATGATGCGCAAATTATGCTACTACGAAAAAGGAGCTTCTTGCAGTTGTCTATGCATTGGACATGTTTAGAGCGTACCTTGTGGGTTCTAAGGTGATAGTACACACTGATTATGCAGCATTAAAGTATCTATTAGCTAAGAAGGAAGCCAAACCTAGACCTATTCGTTGGATTCTACTGCTACAAGAATTAGACCTAGAAATTCGGGATAAGTCGGGTGCAGAGAATGTTGTTGCTGACCATCTTTCTCGATTGAAGTATGATGGAGGAGAGTCTATTCCCATTGATGATTCTTTTTCAGATGACCTTTTGTTAGCCATTACTACGGGTACCCCGTGGTTTATTGATTATGCCAACTATTTGGTTGGAGGTTTTCTTCCTCCTGACTTATCTTATCAGCAGAAGAAGAGATTTATGGATGATGTAAAACGGTATTTCTGGGATGATCCATATTTGTTCCAGGAATGTGCTGACGGTATTTACACAGATGGTGTATTCCAGAGAGTGAGGTACATTTTATTCTTTCTCACTGTCACTCTTCTTTTTATGGTGGTCATCATGGTTTGTCTAAGACATCCGGCAAGGTGATGCAGTTGGGTTTCTTTTGGCCGACTATCTTGAAAATGCTACTGGTTTTGTCCTTTCTTGTGATGCATGTCAAAGGATGGGTAATATTTCACAAAGGCATGAGATGCCTCAAACTGGGACCATGGAGGTGGAAATTTTTTATGTTTGGGGTATTGACTACTAAGGGCCATTTCCATCCTCTCATGGGAATCAATATATACTAGTAGCTGTTGATTATGTCTCTAAGTGGGTGGAAGCCGTTGCCACTCTTACCTGTGATGCTAAGGCAGCTGTTAAGCTATTTCTAAAGATTATCCTTCCGCGATTTGGAGTCCCTCGTGCAGTTATAAGTGATAGAGGGAAGCACTTTAATGAGCGTCATCTTAATTCATTATTGAAGAAATATGGCGTTACACATCGTAGATGATTGGGCTATCATCTAGAGACTAGTGGGGAAGTGGAGGTTTCTAATAGAGAGTTGAAATCCATTCATGAGAAGGTAGTCAGCAAGAATCGAAAATATTAGAGTCGTAAGCTTGATGACACCTTATGGGCTTACTGTACTACATTTAAGACTCCAATTGGTGTATCTCCGTACCGGTTGCTCTATGACAAGGCGTGTCATCTTCCAGTGGAACTCGAGTATAAGGCTATGTGGGCCATAAAGGAGTTGAATATGTATCCCTCACTGGAGTGTGAGAAAAGAATGATACAGTTGAATGAGCTCGATGAGTTTCGACTGCATGCCTATGATAGTGCTCGAGTATAGAAGGAGTGAACCAAGAAGTGGCATGACAAGCACATCTTGCAACGGGAATTTCATGTAGTTGAGAAAGTACTACTATTTAACCCTCGTTTGTGCTTGTTTCCAGGTAATCTCAGGTCTAGATGGTCAGGACCGTTCACCATTGCTGACGTGAACAAATTTGGGTCAGTTACACTGCAAACTAAAAAAGGTGAGACCTTTAAAGTAAATGGGCAACGGTTGAAATTGTACTATGAAGGTGCCTATGTTGGAGTGATGTAGGTTGTTGACCTCTTCACTATTGATTCCTCTCACTGATGAGGTAGGTCGAGCTGGACCGCTTAAACCAGCGCTACCGGGAGGTAACCCGGATCTTTCCTTGTAATATATATGTAATTTACTAATTTAATTATATTTAATATCGTTATTTCAATTTAATTAATGTGTTTTGAGTGAGGTGAGGGAGAGAATTTAACGTGTTTATGAGTGATTTTTGCAGATGAGACGGAATATTTGACGCAAATTGACATCTTAGGCAAACACGTCGCGAAAATACAAATACTCGATCGAGTTGTCTTGTACTCGATCGAGGATATTTAGCAATTAATTACTTATGCAATTGCCGATACTTGATGATTCTGAAAAACGCATACTCGGTCGAGTTTGGGTATAATCGATCGGGTATACCTGAGTAACCGGGTTCCGCGGCTCTTTTTCACTCTATTTCCCGATTCTTTTTCTTCACTCATTCATTATTTCGTCCTTCTTGTGATACAGGAGGGACATGGGTATATGTTGAAAACGCAAGCTCAAGTCAYTCTTGAACATTTCAGTTTCGTTCACTTGGTTTAAAAGTTAAATATCTCCTAAACTATGGCTAATTTTCGTGTGATACCTACTTGAGATGAAAGTACATGAATTTAGCTTTCCAACAAGTGGTCATACGCCTTATTTGATTAAGTAACGAAGGAGATATGATCGTTTTAAGTTGAGCTGTCCAACTTCTACGCGGGTGACGAACTAACTCAAGTTTACTTCCCTAAATCGAGTCTTATTATTAGTTTCCTAACTCGAGTCAGTTTGTTATTATTTTCCTAATTAGTATAGGAGAGTTTCCTAATTATTGTAGGAGAGTTTATTTACTTTCCTAATCCTGAATAAGGTAGGTGTTGTTTTATTTCCAAATTATTGTCTAGTTAGTTTACGGTAATAGTGAGTACTATAAATAAGGGTCTTTGTAATCAGTTTATAGAATGGAGTTTGAGAATTAATACAAGAGTTTCTTGTTGTGTGCTTATTGCTTGCGAGTTATAAGTTCTTTATTTCTTCCTTGCGAGGTGGAGATTTTAGTGTGATTTGATCCTTGCGAGGTGAGAGCCACCATTCGTGTATATCTTCGAATTTCTTGCGAGGAAGGAGAGTTTATTCACGTCATATCTTTTACATTTTACGTTTATTTCATACAAAATACAACAAAAAAACACTTTAATTCCGCTGCATATTTCATTAAACTAAAACAAACACAAAAATTGTATTAGTTTTACATCAATTTGGTAAAACTCGTTGTTATTTTATATCACCTTGTTTCTCTTTACTCCCTAGATCTACTACTCCCTTCACTCTAAATCCTCTAAATCATCACAACAACTTTACTTAATTGGTCATAAGTTGATTCATTGCTTACCCATTCACTTCATTGTGCTTCTTTTTGTGATTAAATCATCTTACTCTTCCACTTTGAGGTATTTTCGAAATTGCGCTATTTTGGTTCGAAATACTTTTATTGTTGTTTATTCGTTGTGTCGCTTGCCTTGAATCTTCCATTGATCGACTCTAATTGCTATTTCCTTGCTATTTAACCCATTAATTGTTGAATTCGAGCCCCAAAATTGATTATTTTAGAATTGGGGTTCTTATTTTCGGGATTGTTTTAGCATTAAATTGGATAGTAATCGTGTTTGATTGCTTGGAATCTTTATTGTCTTTCACATAATTGCAATTTCCTTGTCAATTACGTAGCTTGTGTGTGATTTTCGACCCTAAAAATCGAATTTTCTCTTAAAACGTGAGTTATGTTGGCATTAAAATTGGTTTTTAATGGTGTTAATGATATTTGTAGGCATGTCTAGCTCGGAACAACACAAAAAAAGACTTAGAGGGAGGCGGGCTCTAGTCCGTCAACCTATTGTGGAGTCTCCAAAGAAAGAGAACGATGAGGATGTTGCGGAGGCCGAGGATGAGGAAGAAGCGGAGTACCCTTTCATCATATTTCGGGATGATGCTCAAAAGCAATAATTTGAACCATTATCGCGATACCAAATGGAGCCAACTCAGTGTGTTGATCGTTCTATTTTACGTACCCTTAATATTGAGTCAACTATGGAGGATACGTTTGATTATATTGGTTTATATGGCTTATTTAAACTTCGTGAGCTTTTTTATCGCCCCTTGACTTTGGAATTTATGAGTTCTTATCGTTATGATAAATTTCGTCATAGGTTTGGTTTTCGATTTCTTAACAATGAGTATCGTATAACTTGTGATGAGCTTGCTGGGTATTTGGATTGTGACCCACATAGGAATGGTGATTATTATGTGGTTCCTGAGAATATGTCTGCCACCCGTTTTTCCCCTTGTTTACGAGTTTTACGATGTGGATGTTAGTGCAATGACTTTAAGTGATGTTCAACAGTATGTTTGAAGCTATTAATGAGGATGATGAGCTACTTCTTGTATGGTCGTTATGATAAGAGTAAAATGCACTCTATGGAAGTACTCTTATGTGCCAGTTATTTGAAACCTTTCCAGGAAGCCCCCTTTTAGTTTAGTCCTCCTGATGTCCTTGCTAGTGTTTTACATCGTATGACAGGTTCTACAGCTACTCTTGAGTGTGGAGCCATTGTTATTATTGGCCCGCAGGTTGGCTCGTTTTGATGGCAGGGCTCCTTATGAGCCAATGACTAAATGGGAACCGCGCATTTATGATGATTACTTGCGTTATGGGATTCGTTTCATGAGTATTATTGGTGGCACATATTATTATTGGAGAGTGGAGGGTGAATTGTACTTGCGGCTGCCAAATGATAACCTACCTCCTATTTTTGCTTTGGGGGAGATAACTCACATGTTCGCCCTCTTCCTGTGGCTTACATGATCCCTGATGAGTTATTAGGTCCTTTACCTACTGTAGCCACTTTGGGTACTACATGGCAGCATCGACACCGCCGCCGTGCTCCTTCACATGCTCCTGACTCATTTCAGCCTCATCATGCCGCTCCTTCCTTTACACCTTATATTCATCCTTGGTTTCATTTTGATCATGAGACGGCCATGGATGTTCGAGTTCATGAAGGCATCAATCAAGCCTTAACTACTCGACGATTATAAGAGCATTTGGACATGATGAGCCTTTCTGCGGGTCAGCCGTATACTTGGGCTCGACCCAGTTACTACACTGATCCTGGAAATGATAGCCATGTATTTCATCTTTATGGTACGACCCCCGCTGCTTTTTCTGCTAGTCCGTATAGCACTGAGTTTAGAACTCTTGCCCGACCTTTCTACACCCCTATTCGGTCGGATATGCTTGTTGGTGGCTTTGGGGATCCGTCTGGAGCTTCTACATCTCAGGGAGATCAATTTGGTGCTGGGACCTTGGGTTATGGAGGCGGAGTTCGACATAGCCATGGTAGGGGTCATGGTCAACGTGGAGGCCGTGGTGGCCATGCTGCTGAGGGGATTCTTGAGGACTACCTACGTCAGGTTGACGAGTTTGATGAGTCCATGCATGTTGATGATGAAGCTAAGCCGTAGTGACAGCTGGTTACTACTTCCCCCTCTTTGCAGCTGGTTTGGGGGAGCTCTTATATATACAGCTGGTATTATCCTTCTTGTACTTTATTTTTATTGTAATATCTTGTTAGTTTTTCCCCTTTCCCTTTATTAGTAGTGTCCTCTCTAGCTTGTTGCTGCTGGTTTATTGTGATTGCTGTGCTGTTAGAGTCACAATGAGGACACTTTGACGTTTAGGTTTGGGAGAGTATTTATTTCTGTTGTGTGTTTTAATTATGCCGTGTGTTTAAAAAAAATCCATAAAAATTAAAAATTTATAAAACTAAAAAAATATGTCGTTTATTCCATTAGGTCGAGTCTTGGTGAATTGAGTAGCAATGATGTTAATTTTCTTTGGTTTTGCACTTGAATCCCAATTAAGTCGTCCATGTGCACTGTTTTGGCTCGTTAATTACGAAAACAAAGTTCATAACCTAAATCTTGACCATTTTGTCATGCCTTATATTGATTAGATTTGACAAAATTATGTTGGTAAACCACTTAAAATTCTAAGGTCTATAGAGCTTCCTAGGCCAGGAACATCAATAAACTGGTCTCATTGTTATTTAGGTTTGAGTGTGGTTTCTCCTTGTGGAATGTGTAATAT
>VHZZ01002296.1:21312-31939 GCA_009801015.1 Silene noctiflora
CCGCCACAAAAGCCTTATAATGGCGGTTTTTAAATAACACCTCCACAAATAGTTTCGTTTATCGTGTCGATTTTTAATTAAAACCGCCATTAATAGTTTCTTAACTACTTTTTGTGGCGTTTTCTATAAGAACCGCCACTATAACAACGCCACGATAGGGGGTTTTTCTACTAGTGGATCGACTATGGGTTCGTGCCTTTTTCCTTCTCGTCCTTGGGGGAGTTGTAGGCGGATGTTATTGCCTTACTCAAACGGATTCAGAAATTTTCTGTGTCCCAGGATTCCGGGCGCGAGCGACTGTTTTTATTTTTACTCGACTTAGTTTTGCTATAGCTAAGGGGGTACGAGCCCAGATTGTGTCTCGGCTGCCCATCAATTTCTTGTAAACTTTGTTTTGATCTCTCAATAAAGGCTGCGTTTTTTTATAAAAATAAAAAAAATTAAAAAAATTAAAATAAAATAAAATTAATAAATAAATAAAAATAAAAATAACAACAACAACAACAACAACAACAACAACAACAACAACAACAACAACAACAACAACAATAATAATAATAATAATTGAAATTGGCTGAATTTAGTGGGAGTTAAACTGAACGAAGCTAAGATGAACTGAACTGAATAGAGCTGAGCTGAACTGAAGTGATCTGAAAATAAGTCAGATAAAATAGGGCCTGTCAAGTGGAGGGAAAGGATTATAAGCACACCTTTTCGCCAGTGACTAAGTTTATCACTCTTACGATAATTTTGCTGCCAGTTGCAGCAGCTAAGTAGTGGCCTATCCATCTGCTGAACATCAATAATGCTTTCTTGCATGGCTTTCTAGATGAAGTTGTGTATATGAAACCACCTGAGGGCTATTACAAAGCTTTACCAGGCTAAGTTTGCAGGCCTAAAAGGTCTATTTATGGCCTTAAGCAAGTTTCTAGGCAATAGAACAAGGAGCTGACTAAGTTGCTTCTTGATCATGGTTTTGTAACACCCCCATACACCAAGTTACCTTAACAAAGAGTACCTCAATGTATAAAGGTGTTACCATCTCGGTTTCCCGAGATATTGCACATCATAGAAACCATAATAAAATGTAATAAAAGAAACAACTCTAATAAACTAGTTACAGGTCTCAAAAGCAAAATACAACTGAACCCAAAAAGGTGATAAAAACTAAAGATAACATATGGCGGAAGCTAGACTACAACTGGTGACGACTCAGCCCTGCCAAACCCCGCAGCAACATCAACATCCATGGTCACCTGCTAAACCAACTGCTCACCTTCCCCGAATGGATCGCCACAATTTTCAAAACATAAACGGGGTCGGTCAACTCCATAACCAAAATAAGAATTCACAATAACACAATCCAATCAAACGGTAACCAGTCAATCCTCCAAACTCCATAGTAACCAGTAACTGACTCCACACCAAGGTGTGTAGCCCTGCCAGATTACCCATCGCAACAGGTAATCCGTGCCGCCAGTGGGGACCACAACCGTACCACCTAAACCCCGCTCATTGCAACGAGCGAACCCAAGTCCATTAATGTGCACATCCCCTCTACGTCGAGAAACACAAGAGGCGAACATTGGGGGTGAGACCATCTCTCGCAATGGCCTAGAATATCAATACCAATACAATAACATCATCATAACTCTACCAATATAATCACAATCCACAGTCATAATCATTTTACCATCAATCAATCACATATACCATCTTATAATCAATTATGCAACCAACTGAGTAGAGAAATCCTATCTTTTCGCTATTCATCAGACTGCAACCAATCATAAAATGCACAACGAGTACCACATCGTCACCTACAACAATGGTAATCAAACAATCAACAACACATACGATGACAAACACTCTAAACTCCCAAAACCCCCAAATTAGGGTTTGTCAAAATCCTTAATGACCACCATAAACCGACTAAGAACAATGTTAGAGTCTTACCGATGGAATCGACACGGAAACGAGGTGCAATGACTCACGATCGACCAACCCTAGCCTTTAAGATGATTAGGATGATTAGAGAAGTTGTGTACGTAATTTGGGTTTTAAGAAAAACTTAGGAACTGATTTAGAAATGCATAACATGCCCTTTTATACTCCTCTAATTATCTTAATCAGCGAGTGGGTTACACTCAATCGAGTAAGCCACACTCGACCGAGTATACACCTACTCGCCCAGGTGCACAACAAACAACAGTCTGACAGAACACCCACACCAGCTACTCGATTAAGTACCCCACACTCGTCCGAGTAGCCTAAGACCATAAATATGATGTATTACACTCTTCCCTCCTTAAAACAAATTTCGTCCTCGAAGTTCAAACCCATACTTGCATAACTTGCACACCTACCACCCTACTATCCAACACCACTCAACTCTCATCTTCCATCCTCGACACCCATTCAACTCTCATCTTCCATTCTTGACACCCACTCAACTCTCATCTTCCATCCTCGACACTAACTCACCCAACCAAGCCTACCTCAGCAACGCCGCTCACAACATAGCATCAACCATAGAATCTCTATCTAATTCCACCATTAAAATTCCTCAAGCGAGAACGTCTACCAATATGAAATGTTACATTCTACCACCCTTAAAATGAACTTCGTCCTCGAAGTTTACTCACACCCATAATCGTCGCCACTCACAACCGTCAACGCTATTGCAACCATACCTACTTACAACCTTATTCCATAACCATGCATACTACTACAACCACCGCCATTACCTTTAATAATATCAACCACAAGTCCATTCTTATTCTTCACCAAGACTCAACCTTCCAAATATACTGCAACATGCATAACCATCAAACTCCCTTTGTCGTATTCTACTACTCTTAAGATAACCGTTACATCCTCGTAACCCAATTAATACAACATCCTTAGCGATTCCTTCCCATTATCACCATCTCATGTTACTGACAACCGACCATAAATCGCACACCGATAACTAGTCCAATATCCAAGACTCCCTCGCTCTAACAACTCCCACACCCCTAACCATTCTGCACACCATATAACCTTTACCACAAAATCCTCAACGTAATCACTACTTCAACTCTTCGACACTACCGCATGACCACATTTTTCTCTACACACGCACCCGCACCTATCCCCATAGTCATAAATCACGATCCACAATTGCGACACGCACCTTAGATCCTCAAATCTCCTTTTTTACCGTCGCCTAACTCTTCCATAACTTAACATGACACTAACTCTCAACTCTCCATACTTACTTTCCCGACAAAGATTATGAACCACCCGCAACTTTCAGCTTAGTACACACATGCTCCATTAATTACTTGCCACAACTATGTCAACAAAAGTCTCATCTAACATAAGATCGAAGGTTTTCCAACCACCTCCCATGACTATGTTTTACCAACAAGATATCACTGTAACTATGACAATAACGACCACATGTGCAACTTCTTCCATATTATACTCTACTCTCGCCCACAAACCGAAGACACAGGAAACATCACCAAACAAGACAACAATCTATATGCCCACACTAGACTGACAAATTCTTTCAAAGGTTCGTCTTATAAGTATCCCGCTTACTTCACCCTAACCGGTGACGGCATCACAACACCGCCGCACCGCAGCGCGAAAGTACCCGCATCGCAACACGGAGTACCGTGACCGTATCGCAACCCGAAACACAACAACCACATTACTAATAAACAGTGTCCAGACACAACGATCATCTCACGATATCTAACCACACAACATGTTACACGAAATAAACAGATAACAACTTTATGAATATCGTACCATACAGCTACTCATGAGGTCAGAACCTCACACAAACACTTACACACATCATAGACCCATAATCAAATCTAACTAGCCAATCTCGATCACGTAATTTACCACTTGGTAAAAGATATCTCTCACACGAGGTTAAACTCATATGTCCTTCATAACACCTTTTTTCGCAATACTCATAGTTACTACCACCTGGCCAAAGTGAACATATAACCAATACTCAACTTCCGACCAACGCTCCCTATCTCGACACCTTATGCTCCCTCGCAACCATGATTACCAATTTCTATAGCAAACTCCATTAACCATATCAACCATACCACCCCAACATCCATACTAATTCTGCCCGTACTCATCCTATTCCCTTAACTTACCACCAAAGTCTCATGCAAATACTCTACCAACTTCTTACTCCCTTAATTCCCCAAAACTCATTACTGACATGTTGTCCTGAAATTCCTATATAACCCTTAACTCACACACTCATGATAGTACCTTACATCTCCATGATCCCTTACTTTTATGTCCCATAACTTTTGTGAACAAACACTCGACTTGTTGTCATCCTCCTTGTCCCATTGCACTTGGCAACACCCATAATCCACCCAACTCATTACTCCTATTAACCAGCTTTTTAGTAATCTGGTTTCTTCTCATGGCTCCAAAACTCAAATTTCATTAATTCGTATCAGCAACTTCCCATTCTTTCTTATCAATAGTCTTTCTCCATATGCTACTCACTCATACTCACCACCAATAAGTCCACACTTTCAAGGATTACTCTTTAATCAATTACACCTTTCCTTAATATCTCCAGAAATCTTAATGCATCTCATACCGTTACCTTCGCAAGGAACCACACACTAGGCTTATCTCTTAGTAATCCAAATTCCCAAACACCACCACAACATACAAATTCACATTGCGGCATCCATCGGTCTAAGCTCACTAAACACCATTCTTTCCCATTTCTTATCACGACCTTCCATTACACATATCCTCAACCAACATAGTCATAATCATCTCCCTCTAGAATCCCTACATATCCCAATTTATCACATTTCACATCCCTCACTCCAATCTTTTCATTCTCACCCCCCCTCCCTCCCCCCCGGGACTTACATTACCACTCACATCACTACTCAACCATATACGCTTATCATTGTATTACACAAGCCCATGACTATATATCTCACCATACCCCTAAAAAATGTGCCCCGTGCCTCAATAAACTCATCACTTCACTTTCTCTCTCCCTTATCCATCACAACCACGTGTAACCACATGTACTCCCCACCAAACTCATACCCATCATAAGGTGGTACTCTCCACGTCATAGGATTCGATAACTTACGCATCAGGACTAACACATTTGTAAAAGAATGTTTTAAGACCCAAGACAACCGTAAGCACATAGCCTACAACTCAGAATAAAACAACAACCGCCCAATGAGGTACTCGGTCGAGTGCAAGCCACTTGGTCGAGTCCCATACATACTCGATCGAGTGCAACCACTCCAGAAAATGACCATAACTACAAGAAAACGTACTCGGTCGTGTACACTATGTACTCGGTCGAGTACACGCTACTCGATCGAGTGCCTCGCATACTCGGTCGAGCCAAAACTTCCAGAACTTCTGTCTCAAAACACCAATTACCCACTCGGTCGAGTGAAAGGGGCTCGGACGAGTAACCCATCCTCGGTCGAGTCCCTGCCCCCACTTGGTCGAGTCATGCCAAAAAAGAACTACCCTCATGCTTAACATCACACATACATAAACACATATCCTAGCCACATGTTACTAAACACAAAATCATCCATATCACCAATCATACTTATACATTCCAACACATTAATCATATACTTCAAACAACTTCCGTTCAACTCACATCATACCTCATCCAACATGCATATAAGACATACAACACACAACGATCCCTTGACACCCCCGTAGTGATTGGTTCAAAGTTGGAAAGGCAAAGTGCGGCCTTAAGACGTCTCCCAAGCCTTTGCGGTAGCTCCAAACAACTCCTCCCCGGGTTCATTTTATTTAGACACCCTATGTTCATTGGTTTTAGGTTCCAAAATCGTCGCTCTGATAGCACTTTGTAACACCCCCATACACCAAGGTACCTTACCAAGGACTAACTCAATGTATAAAGGTGCTACCATCCTGGTTTCCCAAGGTATTGCACATCATAGAAACCATAATAAAATGTAATAAAAGAAACAACTCTATTGAACTTGTTACAGGTCTCAAAAGCATAATACAACTGAAACCAAAAAGGTGATAAAAACTAAAGATAGTATCTGGCGGAAGTTAGACTACAACTGGTGACGACTAAACCCTGCCAAACCCCGCAGCAACATCAACATCCATGGTCACCTGCTAAACCAACTGTTCACCTTCCCCGAATGGATCACCACAGTTTTGAAAACATAAAAGGGGTCAGTCAACTCCATAACCAAAATAAGAATTCACAATAACACAATCCAATCAAACGGTAACCAAGAAATCCTCCAAACTCCATAGTAAACAGTAACTGACAACACACCGAGGTGTGTAGCCCTGCCATATTACTCATCGCAACAAGTAATCCTCGCCACCAGTGGGGACCACAACCGTACCATCTAAACCTCGCTCATAGCAACGAGCGAACCCAAGTCCATTAATGTGCACACCCCCCTTGCGTCGAGAAACACAAGAGGCGAACATTGGGGTGAGACCATCTCTCGCAATGGCCCAGAATAACAATACCAATACAATAACATCATCATAACTTAACCAATATAATGACAATCCACAATCATAATCATTTTACCATCAATCAATCAGGATACAATCTTATAATCAATTATGCAACCAACTGAGAAGGAAAACCCTACCTTTTCACTATTCGTCACACTGCAGCCAATCATACAAATTCACAACGAGTACCACATCGTCACCTACAACAATGATAATCAAACAATCAATAACACATACGATGACCAACACTCTAAACTCCCAAAACCCCCACATTAGGGTTTGTCAAAACCTCTAATGACAACCATAAACCGATTAAGAAGAATGCTAGAGACTTACCGACGGAATCGACATAAAAAACGAGATGCAAAGACTCACGATCGACTAATCCTAGCCTTGTAAGTGATTAGGATGATTAGAGAAGTTGTGTACGTAGTTTGGGTTTTAAGAAAAACTTAGGAACTGATTTAAAAATGCTTAAAACGCCCTTTTATACTCCTCTAATTTTCTTAATCAAAACCGTGGAAAAACCCGTCACGAACCGGACAGTCGGTCAAGTACGAGACACTCGACCGAGTAAGACACACTCGACCGAGTGGTTACACTCGATCGAGTAAGCCACACTCGATCGAGTATACACCTACTCGCCCGAGTGCACAACAAACAGTGGCCTGACAGAACACCCACACCAGCTACTCAGTCGAGTACCCCGCACTCGGCCGAGTAGCCTAAGACCATAAATCTGATGTATTACAGGTTTAAACAATCTAAGAGTGATTATTCAATGTTTGTTAGGACAATAAGAGGTCGTAGATGATCTTCCGATCACAAGCAATCATCATTCTTTTATACCTTAGTTGAAATTGGCCCTGAATCGCACTCGATCAACAGAATGGAAGTCGAGTACCCCGAATTCGGCAGAACGACATGAAAGAGGCGGAACAAGAATTAGACAGCACGAGAAAGGCGTAAACAAGTAAAGAAAGCATGAAGAGCTTAATGACATTTCCATGAAAATAATGACTCAGATAAGTAACCATTTATCATAAGCAATTCATACTCGAAATGAGAATAATAACGATCATGACAATTAATAACTCAAATGAGAAGTAATTTACGTCATTTTACACATTTGAAACATAAATAAATGATTCATAACTTAATTACAAGTTACAAGAATGAAATGTAAACAAATGATAACAAACGAATTACGTAATACAAAACACGAGGCAAAACATAAACAACTCAAACCCGACTCGTACCCAAACAAGGCACGAGCCACGAACAACCGCCAACAATGGCCAAGAGCAACCAGGCCATACCGGTGGGACAGCCTTGGGTCCCGGCCGGTACGGTTGGTGTAGGGGAAGAGAAACAAGGTTATACGAGTGGGAGGGTTGGCCATACCGACCGGTACGAGGCTTGGCAGACCGAGATGAGGGTGGTACCGCTTGGGGATGGTTGTAGGATAGGGTTGGGGTTAGTGGCGTTTGTAAAGGGGGTTCATGGTGTTCCATTGAACCCCCATTGAAATTTATATGTACAAATTAGAACAATTAAATTACAGCAAAAGCATGTGGGTATAGTGGTAAAGAATTGAAGATCTTTCACTTGAGGTTGTGGGTTCGAATCTCCACAAGTACTTTATCATTCTCTTGTTTTTTTATTGTTCTTTTTTGTATTTTATAAAGCTTTCTTTATCATTTTATTTTTAAACTTGCTTCTTTAATTTCATCTCAACTTACTTATAAAATTTTGGGATGCCTTATTTTTTATTTGACCTTATAAAATATTCAACTCATTCCATTTTTATTGCCTCTTTCCCATTTCTAAAATTTTCCTAAAATTATTGTCTATCACAAAAAAAATTCTCTTCAAAATTCGAACCCCCATTATAAAAGTCCTAGAAACGCCACTGGTTGAGGTACAGCCTGGACTCGGTCCCGGCCTAGTATGATTGTCATGCCGGCGGGATGGCTGGGGAATGAGGAGTACGTGCAACATAACTTAAGGGATGAGTTTGGGACAAGTTTTAAATGAGTCGGGATTCGTTCTAAACTTGTTCCATGCATTTTAAACATAAATGAAACGGTCCAAATGTAATTTCCTCATTCAAACTTAAACATAATAATTTTATCATATTTCCATCCAATTAAAGAGTAAATTGGATATTACTCCCTTTTGAAATCAAAATTTTTAAAATTACGCCCTTTTAAGTTTTTTTGCTAAAATTACTCCCTTAAGTTGTATTTTTTTGCTAAAATTGCTCCCAAACTCCACTTTAAGTGACTTATTTTGTCTGTTTTTGAACTTATTCCGTTTGTGGCTTAACCAATCTATACATTGAAAGGTATACCTATGTAGACAAATGTAGGAGGAGTTCAAAAACAGAGGAAATAAGTGAACTTAAATTGGAGTTTTAAACAATTTTAGGAAAAAATGCAACTTAAGGGAGTAATTTTAACAAAAAATACAACTTAGGGGAGTAATTATAGAAAATGAATTCAAAAGGGAATAATTTTAAAAAAAATGGTTTTAAAAGGGATTAAAATCTGATTTACTCCCAATTAAATTATAAACATGTCATTAACAAGAATTTCATTTACTTGAGACAAAAATCGTTCTAACCAAATATGATCCAACCAAGTTACCCAAATCGTTCCAACTTTCAATATTTCCATAAGGGGTCTCACCACACCAACAACACATGTAAAGGAGATCACTTGTAAGACGGAAAATCGATTGTTTACATGTTCAAGTGACTAAATTTTCTCAATTGTTCACATACAAACATTTCCATCCAACAATTTCATGAAATAATAGAGTACAATATTATAATACAAACAACAATTTATTTTCAAATTCATATATGAACTAATCCATTTTATTCATGTGACAAAACATGTAATTTCATACTCAAAATTGCTCAACAAACACAAATAGAATCATTCATTGAACAAACAAGTAAGAAACATGTCAAACAAGTAAAGTTATCAACTTTAATCAAATAAAGACTAAATCTTTCACAAATTAAGCACATAAATTGGTGTAATATCGAGTAATCTATCACTGTTACCTTTTTGCACTTCAATCCTCTAAAGAATCGTCAATCTCGTACGAGTCCGCCTCCGGGTCGCCCAAGTTCCTTCCTAGAAACACAATACAAACAAAAGAGTCAAATTTGGCAAACCCTAGAAAGACGGATTCTAAGATTTACCAATAAAGAGAGCAACTTTCTTACTTAGAAAGAAGGAGAATGAGAAGAGGGAGAAATTGGCGCGAAAATGGAGGAATTTGGTTGAAAATTGGGGGAGTTGTGAAAGTTTTGGTTCTTCAAAGAGAAGAGTTTCAATGGAGTTCTTTGAGAGGAGAAATTTCAGAAGTTTTTTTTGAGGAAGATGAAGATATAGAAATGAGGGTTTATCAAGAGGATTGTAGTAAATAGGCCCAATAACAAGCTTAGGCCCAAAGCAACTCAAATTGAGTCGGAAATGACTACAAACTCGACTCTAACTAGCTACACTAATTAAATGGTCAAGTTAGTCACTATTATTATTATTATTCTATATCCAAAACAATATTTTTATAAAAATAGCTTTAAAATATAATTAGTTTAATTAAAACGATTAAATTAAAATACGAAAAGCGTGGATGTTACAATCTTCCCTCCTTTTAAAAAGTTTCGTCCTTGTAATAACCCGTCTTTTAGTAACTAATAATGCGTATACTCGGATATATATATATATATATATATATATATATATATATATATATATGTTATTTGTATAGTAAGTAGATAATAAAAGGACCGATAATTAATTCATTAATTATCATAGTTAGCCTTGGGGACGATAATTTGAGGTACGATAATTGATAAGCAATTATGAGTTACGATGCAACTAGTTTCTATGGACCTCGCAATCATGCAACGAACCTAGCAATCAACACATTGACTTCACAATCAACAATCAGACCTTATAATCAACATGTTCAACCTCGTAAATGAAGGTTCATTGGAACCATTCCCTCTCACCAACCGTGCTCCTATACCTTACTTGTACCATCCATTTGACTCTCACCAACC
>VHZZ01002296.1:41816-53037 GCA_009801015.1 Silene noctiflora
TATTTATTACGAGTGTTAGCGGTGAGAAAACATATACAACGATTTTGATATATGAAGTTGATTTAGATTATACAAGTTTTCGTACATAAGATACACATTTCCGTAAACGCGATACCGTTTTTTTTTAAGATCTTATTGAGTCCAAGTAGGACAAACTCGAAAATGGAAAACAACAAAAAAGGTACAAAAATTAGCCGACGTTGATTAAGAATAATTACTTTAATTTTAACTTAAATATTACTTAACACATTTTTTTAATCAACCTGCAACAAAACCCTACTTCTTTTACCAATTTGTCCTACCCCCAATTTTTTTTTACCAATTTGTCCAAACTAAAACTTTTTTTACTAATCTGTCCAATAACCCCTACTTCTTTTTACTAATATGGTGGTTTAGCCTACTTCAAGTCATTCAAATTCAATCGGCTTTTACCGGCTCTACCTTCTGTCCTTCTGGCCTCTTCTCATTTGCTTAAACGGCCTAATCCCCGCCCAAATGAATAAGAAAAAATCCCCCCTAAATTCGTGAAAGAGACAATAATTTTATTAAATTTGTTGACCGTGTACTCTACTCCTTAAACAAAATAGCCTGCTAATTAAATTAAATCCGATATAATTAAAAGTCTGGCCTTGATTTCAATCCCTTTGAATTTCGCTTTCCTCAAATTCAATCATTCAAACCTAAATTAAACCCTAGATCCAACATTCACTTGACAATTTTGCGATTACTGTTAGGCCAATTATTCTTGTGTACATAGCATGATATTTTTAATCTTTTGATTTGATATTGCAAATATTTAGAGAGATTGAAAATGTCGTCGTTGTCGTCGATCAGCGAAGCTTTGGGAGACCTCGATGGTCAAATCAGCGATATGTTCCGTGCTTTATCGTAAGATTTCTCATTATATTATCTAAAATTTTGATCTTTTTATATTTATTTTTGTTGATTTTGATGTTTAAGCTGATCATGAGTTTTATTGCTGTCAATTTTAATGTTTGCCAATATTGTATATGTAATTTGACAATGTATGTTTGTTTGAGTTGCATTTCATGCTCGTTATTTGTATTTGATAAAGAAATATTATTCACTGAGCTAATGTTTTGGCCTTATGAGTTTTTATTGTTGGGATCTTACTAGATGTTAGGATGTCGATACTTCCACGTATTTTGAAAAACGTATATAATCAAATGAAACGGATTAAGTATAATTAGACAAAAAAAGGTTCTTGAAAATCTTCCTTTGTTTAATGGTAAAGTAAAGTTGGTACCGGGACATTATCTTAGAATCTTAGTGAACTTTAATGTTCAATTAACAAAATAAAGCGAATATTACTTTTCGCTTCTCCTTGTTTATTTAGTAGGGTAATTACTTCATCAGTTCGGTCCACATTACCACATTTCTCAAAATATTTGAGGAGATTGTAGATAATGTAGTAAAATGGCTGGAACAGAGCGAGGTTGTTTTTGGACCACTATTGCATGGCTTGGTGCTCACTTTGGTCTAGGGAATGGGTTTGAACTTGTAAAATGCTTGTGGCTTCAAATATTATGCGCTCTAACGACCTAGTTCGCCAATTCGGGTTTGAGCATCCACTAACTGGACCTCAAACAATATAACTGGGTTTGGACATATCATATAGTGCGTGGTGCTGTTGCACCGTTGATGTTTCATTGTTTCAGCAGCGGATGAGCTGTGTAATGTGTATAGTTGTGGCGTGTAGGGATGCCTTGTAGTAAAGAGTTGAATTTTGGTTGTATCACATTGTTTCTAAAATGAAGTTGTACGATTTTAGTCTGTCGTTTGTTGTTGTGGCTAGGGCTTACAGCATAGCTGACGAGTCTTGGATCTGTGTTTTTTTTTCTTTTCCAACAGAAATGGGTTTCAAAAATTGGAGAAAATCAAAGAGTCTAGCCGACAGAGCAGGCAGTTGGAAGAGCTCACTGATAAGATGCGGGATTGCAAAAGGTAATTTTAGTGAACCCCTCTAATTTATGTATCCTGTATGAATGTTGTGACTTGAGATCAGCAGTGTTTACATCCCGCCACACAATTTTCTGTTTATTTCACAATCCAAAATTCACTATCACAAATTCTCATGCCATATAAAACCACCTTGGGAGTTTGATAATATCATTCTTTGAAACGTTTGTGTGATGAGTGCAGTGCTTCAGTTATATTGTCTCAACTCTCAAGTAGTTAATTTATTGAATATGAGCAAATTCGAACTGTTAGAGTTCTCACCTTCTGGGTTATGGTGGAGTGGTGGACTAGCACCGTTGTCGCATAATAAGTTTGATGATGAATTTTGGTTAATGTTACACTCAACGATATTAAATTGAGATTTTTGGTAACTGAAACATTCTTTCGTCCCTGATCGGGTCTTGAGTGGTTGAGTCCTTTCATGTAGATGATCTTGATTATGGAAAAGCTTAAATTGTTATGTAATATATTTGCATGACTTTGATCTCATTCCAAGGTTTGTCAAGAGTCGAGCTAGACTTGCATCATACAACACCATCTGTAGGAATTGTTTGGTGCTTTAAGTCCTACACTCTAAACCTACTGGCTACTCCCCTTTACCTTGTCATTTTGGGGAGCCCTTACGGCACTAGGATAATGTTGTTGTTGTACTCTATAGTGGCTCCATTTTACAAATTTCGAGTATTTCTTACAAGCTAGTCCTTCAATCAGCTCTCATCTGATGTGTCTTAATAGAATATCTTTTTTTTGTTCTGATTTTTAGAAATCTTCTCCTCTTTGTCTTATGTGGGGGTATTCATAAATTTCTCATTTTTCATGAAATACATATACAGTTTAGCCAAGGGCATGAATTTGTTGCATACTATTATGTACTCCCTCTGTCCTGGTCATTTGTTGTCCTTTTCCATATTGGGGTGTCTCAGTCAATTGTTGTCCTTTCTATTTGAATAAACTTGATGAGCAATTTGATCATTCACACTCAATTTGCGCCACTTGTCATTTAGTAATTGACCCATTCCTCTTTCCTTGGTCTTTGTGCCAAAACCAAAGGACAACAATTCACCGGGACGGAGGGAGTATCTGATTTTTTTTTGCTGGCACTGTTAAACCGTACACCCTCTTATTGTTTGGAATAGCCCCATCTTATAAAATTCCTCTTAACATATTTTGAAAAATGGAAAAAATTCAGAAATCTCATTTGTTTTGTATCTCTCTCTACTCTGGTAAGCTGTGTTGGTAACGATTACTTTTTTGCAGGCTTATTAAAGATTTTGATCGGGAAGTAAAGGAAATGGAAAGCATGAATGATGCAAACACAAACAGGATATTGAATGAGAAAAAACAATCAATGGTTTGTAGTTTTTACTCAAGTTACTCGAGTTCTACAAGTTGGGACGTATAAATCGTTGGCTTAGACCTTCTGATGGATGCTAATAAGGAATTATGTAATATCACAGTTTCATGATAAATAAAACTTGGGCAAAATTCTAATGTGGAAGATACTCTATTTCCAAATTACTTATTCACACAGACTAGTGTAACGCTAAGTTCTAGGTAAAACCACGACCACCTTATTCAACAAAATAAACTGACTCGTCATATATTAGAAGCGACCTTTTTAATATTGTCAGTGACTCTTTTAGCTAGTGAACTTTTTTCTATTGTTGCTGACCATTTTAGCATTGACAAAATTCATAATAGTAGTAACCCATTTTTTATATTATCGTTGATCATTAACCATTGTACGTGATTCATTTAGCCTCAATCACCATGTAGTTTCATAGTAAGTTATAATAAAATCATTTTACTTGGGACTTACTTCTTACTCATTTATTTGCTCAAGTTAGGCATGCATTTATATTTGCTAAATGGTACTAAGAACTTTTTTTTCCTTTTTCTCAGATTAAAGAGTTGAATTCGTATGTTGCTATGAAAAAGCAGTAAGTTGGCTGTTATAATCCCATTGTGCTTTTTGCATACAGATCTCAGTTTTATGATTTGTAAGATCATATTTTCGATGTGGGTTTGCCGTTGTCATTTACTTACTGTATTCCCTTACAACGATTGGGTGTTGCTGTTTGAGTTGAGCATTTCTACTGGGCCTTGCTTTTTTCTAATTTCGCGTATTCTAAAGAGAATGAATATTGCAATTAAGAATTAATACGGATATTGCTGTTGGTATCCATAGCTTAGTAAAGTTAAATACCATTAGGTTCTTACTTTCATCCTAAGATCGGTCTTGCTTATTTGCGTGTCTGCTTTTGACCTGGGTCATTATGAGCTAGTGTTTTATTCTCTTGAACACTGTTAAATGGATGAAAATCTGACCTTTAATGCATGAACATATAGGGTTACAACTTACAAGTATCTCTTATACCAGTAAGTTTGTCGATGCAATATCTATGTGCAGGGCTTGTGGAATCTCCACTGATTTTGCTGTGTTCTTTCTTTTTCTTCGACTGTTTGTACTAAATTGAATTGTTTTATTAAATTTTTTACCATTCCATGGTCGATGTTCCTTGCACTTATCCCGTTAACTGTTAAACATAGGCTGAAACTTCTTACTAATCATCCTTATTGTTATCAGGTATGCAACCAATCTTGAAAACAAACGCGCTGATTTATTTGAAGGACCTAACGAAGGGGCTGGAGAAGGAAATGTTTTGTTGGCTTCCTGTAAGCGTAATTTGTAGTAGAGTTCTCTTATTATGCTTTTTTCATAGCTTATATATTCTTTTTCATAACTTGGACTATTTTTATTGATGGACATACAAATTAAATTACGAGTTAGTCTTATATGGAGTATTTTTTAGTTTAACCTGGTTCATCTACGTTTCTTTTTGACACTTTCATTGATACTGTCCTTGTCTATAATGCGAAATCAAGAAGGTTATCATTTATAAATAAGGACATTTACACATTTCATAAAAACACGTTCAGATGTGTACTTATTGATACTGCATAACAATTTAATTTTCTTTTTGCATGGTTTTGTTTTAGTGAATCCAATGCCAATTACTCGTGAAAAATGATGGGCTAGAAAAAGCAAAAGTTTGTTTAGGTTGACACAAGGCCTAGTTTCAGTTGTATGCATTTTACTCTGTTGAATGTCCACTTTTTTCATTTTATCTACTTGGGATTTTATACATGGTACCCTCGTGTATTTTCTGATTTCTACTTGTATCTCCTGTCACCCACCAGCTATGACAAATCAGCAGCTTGTTGATCATGGACACCAAATGATGGATGAAACCGATCAAGCTATTGATAGAGGGAAGAAGGTTTGTTTCTTTTGGTACCTTCATATCTCTCTTTCATCTCCGGAATGGAATGACAGCTATGACACTGTCATTGGCTTAGGCCATCTTCCCACTGCCCACCTTTGAGTAGCTTTAAGCAAATCTCAGTATTTGATTAGACCTGCTGCATGTTCATCTTTCATTTCCTGATGGTGGAGTTTGGGTTGGTCAATTACATTGCCACTGCAGTGAACCCTTCAAATCAGGTTGATACAAATTTCGCATGACTGGGACTTTTTGTTAAAACATGCACGTTACCTACCTACAGTCAGCATTTCAACTCTGATATAGGATGGAGTAATCTGTTTATAGAATCATCTTACATGTTATTGACTATAAGTTGTCTAGATAGGTGTGTCTCAACTCTCAACGGAATGCTTTGTTTGGTGCTCTCTTCATGTCATTAATTGGAGTACACTGTTTATCTGTCCGTAGTCTATACTGCTATATGATAGTATTTCAGCGAGTCCTTTATGAGACGGTCTCACGTGCAAAACCAAGCCAAATACATGTTTTTCCATCTAATTATACGGTTAATGTGTTGTCCTCACTTGTAAAACAGCCTTATACTCTATAAGTTTTTGTGTGTTTTCTCAGTAATTTCGTTTATGTGATGCAGATTGTTCAAGAAACAATTGGTGTTGGAACAGAAACTGCAGCAGCTCTTAAAGCGCAGGTGATCACTTGTAGGTGTTATTTTCAGTGTTAAAACGGACTTATTCCATTTAGTTTATCATGCTGTCCTTATTGTCATCTTCCTCACAATTTTATCTGCAGAATTTATTATAATGATATACGCTCTATTGAAATGCAGACTGATCAAATGAGTAGGATAGTAAATGAGTTGGACTCGATTAACTTTTCGATCAAGAAGGCTTCAAAGCTAGTGAAGGAAATTGGTCGGCAGGTAAACTGTCTTTAAACGTATATCATGTTAATGTAGTTTATCACGTCTCGTTGCCTGCTTATATCTCCAACGTCTGCAGGTTGCTACTGATAAGTTGATTATGGCCTTCCTCTTCCTTATAGTAATGGGAGTTATAGCCATTATAATTGTCAAGGTTTGACTCGACTTTTCCAACTTGCTGAATTTATCTCTCCATTTCCTTGTTTTCCTGTGGAATTCTCCCTCCATTTCACATGAATAAAGTCCGTTTGACTATTTTAGTGAGGAGAAAAAGTCAAATGGGGCTTATTTACTACACCTAGAGTCCTAATGTGAAAAGGGATGGTACATTATTTCTAGTAGTCATCTGCTCATTTGTATGACTTGATTACGTTATGTTATTTTCAGATTGTGAATCCAAACAACAAAGACATCCGGGACATCCCTGGATTAGCCCCACCAGCCCAAACGCGAAAATTGCTTTCGTATGATGATTTCCGAGGTTACTCCCATTTTTGATTGTGTATAATACTCCCTCATGAGTTGACGTTGCCAAATGCCAGCACTAATTCACTTTGGAACTGGGGCTGGTTTTTGGCGCAATTGTACTCTATAGCGGGAAATAACCATTTATTTTATTTTATTTTTAAGATCTGCGAGTATTGATTTGTTGTATTACATATAGAATACCCCATAATATGATGTGGAGTATGTTTGGCTGTATCAAAACTTGTATTTACAAGGACTAATTGTTTTCCCTTGCACAAATTCTTGTATAAAACCGTCTTGACAATCAGTTATTGGCAAACCGTCTAGCATATGTATGAATATGATGTATCCCGAATCTTGTATCTTGTTTCTTTATGAAACCGCCGTCACTAAAGAGTAGTGTTGTTGGGAAAAATTCTTGTGTCTATCGATCAAATGAAAATTCTTGTTGGGAAAAGCTTAGGTGTGAGGAGTTGGGTAATCCCGGATGACACATGAAAAGTGAGGATGACAAGTAGCAAAGCGAGTGAAGATGTGAAGAGAAGTGGGGAAAGTTGAGGAATTGTACTGTATGGTACTTGGCATTTGTAACTGCGTCATGTGTTGATACGTCATGCTTACATTGGCATATACTTGGTTTAAAGTGTACTGGTAGGGATGGACGGTTGATGATGTTGATGTGGACTTCTAATGTTACGCATTTTTAATGACTTGGAAATTATTACTACTTGTTATATACTCTCAATTTAGACAACGGAAGCTTCTTATAATAAATATATAATACGGGTATGGCGCTATACTAACAGCATCATTAATTATTTGAATGCTCAAAGTATATAATACGGAAGTACAACATAACACCCCTCAGGCCTCATCACAAAGACAAACGATAAGAATTTGGTAATTAAATCACACCCATCTTGTCTTGGCTATTTTCCCTTCCAGAGTTACGGGTCCACACGTGATGGCCAGCTCCCAGGACCCTACCTATTCGTTGCCCTTCCTTAGTTTTAGAGGGGTACTAACACGGTATCGGATACTAACTATCACCTCCATTCTGATAACAGAAAAATCAAATAATCATAAATAGACTTGCTTCATTTTTTATTGCCATATAAACTTACTTCATTTTTACAACTATTAGCAACTAGTTCTCGAGTTTGAAACCCGTGATCCACGGTAAAACTCGATCCTTTAAACTTAATTCATTTTTTATTGGCATAGCCGTCACAAAATTTTGGAGTCCCAGTAGAAGACAGTTGTATGATCTATAGACACAATACTACTTACATTGGTATGATTCTTGTTAGTTGATTACTGATTACTGTTGCCGTACAAGGATATGTACCCCGTATTACTTGTTGTCTAGGATAAGCTCCAAACTCTGAGATGCATTGAATTCAAACAGGATATGAACCCTCAAAACAGTCGCGAAAGGTTTACAGTTGTATATTTTGGCCTCTTCTTCTGACTTTATGCAACATTTTATATGTGGGAGGTCATAATAACATCATCCAATATACTCCATACATACCATGTAGACTGGTTAAAATTGACCAGGCTATACATTAAAACAGGTCAATTATATATAAATATAACAATATATTTTTGGGTGACGTTATTATTATTCTTTTAAGGCTCTATTTGGTAAAACAAGCTGAAAAGGTAGTTGAAAACTGAAATCTGAAAAAGTAGCTGATAAGGTTATAGGTAGTATTTCATTTCAGGTAGCTTATCTGGACAAATTAAATATCTAAAATTTAGATCAAATAAACTATCTGACATGTCTGTCAAACAAATCCTTATATTACCCGTGGTCATCCGGTCTCAAAAATATTTTGTTTTTAATGTTTCCTTCATGTATTTTCATTTACATTGCCTACACGCCTCTCTTTCAACTGCACCGTATTTCTTTATAGTTTCCTAAATGCTTTCCTGTTGAATTTTCAGCTTGATTTCAGTCTTTCTCTTTCAAACATCTTTTATAATTTGTTTAATATTCATATATAAGTTGTTTTCCAATAAAATTAGGACCAACATCACCTAAACCTTAAAAGCTCTGACATTTTTTTGACCTTTCTTTTCATTTCAGTTGCTTCTTCTTTGTTTCTTCAAGTACCCACAAATATATTTCTTATTTTAATTATCAAAGTTGCCAAATTTTGAAAACAAATCCTGTTTTTGGCATCTGGGTTGTTGAAATTTGTTAAGAAATTGCTAGTAAATAAACCCAAAAAAGAAAAAGAAAAAGAAAAAGAAAAAAAATGGGGTGTTTTGGTGGATTTAATAAGAGTAAAAGAAAGGAAAGAAAAGCAAATTCAGCACCAGAATTAAGGAAGCAAACAACAGGAAATGTTTCTGAAAATAGGGTTTCAAAATCAGCAAATTCAGCATCATCATCAAAAAGTATACCAGAATTGTATAGAGAAAAGAAGCATAATTTAAGGGTTTTTACTTACTCAGAACTTAGAGAAGCTACAAATGATTTTAACAGGTTGTTGAAGATTGGTGAAGGTGGTTTTGGAAGTGTTTATAAAGGTACTATTAAGCCTGCAAATGGCAAGGATAATCCTATTGTTGTTGCTATTAAGAAGCTTAACAAGTATGGAATGCAGGTATTTGTTTCTTCTACCTTCTTTCTAAACTATTAAGTCTCCTGAGAAACCGTCTCATATTAATATTATTGAGAGACCGTCTCACATGAGAATTTGGGCGCTTTTAATTTAGTTTGGAATCCAATGTTGCAGTTGTTTATTTATTTATTTATTTATTTATTTTGATTAAATGTACTACTTGAATATTCAGCTTATAGGATTTTTTCAATCTTGACTGAATTTTCTTTTGCTGTTTTTAATTTCTTATATCCAATAGTATTGTGGACTTTAGCTCCTTTTTCTAGTGGTTTCACATTGGATAGTCTTTTGTTGCATTCAAGACAAGATTTACTTGGTGTTCTGAAGCAATGATTTACTGGTTGGAACCAGTGGCGGAGCTATGATTTGTCGTTAGAGAGGGGCGGATGATTGATGGAATAAGATTAATAAGGGAAAAAAAAAACATTTAAACTAAAAATCGGAAAATTTCCATTTTTAGGAGGGATGACCGTCTATGCTAGCCTCCCTAGCTCCGCTACTGGTTGTACCCAAATCTGAGACAGAAGATTAAATGTGTGAACAAGTTTGAAGGTCTAATTTGGAAATTTATAAATTTTACGTTTGTCATATTTGATGTACTTACTTTCCGGAGCAAGATCTTCAGCATTGTTTCTAATTTGGGAGTTTATGAGTTTTGTGTTTGCCATCTTCAGTGTAGTTAATTTCTAAAGCAAGATCATCACCATTGTTTCCTTAGACAATCGAACATTTTAACTGAATATACTCCGTATCATTTATGCCTTTGTCTGTATGTCAGCGTGACCCTGTTTAAATACTCTTTGACAAGAGTTGGAATGGCTTCCTTACTCTGGTTTTGAGCCTTGCTATAGCATTAACTTCTAGTATGTTCTGGAATTTCTATTGTAGGGCCACAAAGAATTTCTTGCAGAAGTTCAGTTTCTTGGCGTTGTCGATAATCCAAGGTTAGTAAAGCTTCTGGGATACTGTGCCATAGATGGAGAAAGAGGAATCCAGAGACTACTGGTGTATGAGTACATGCCTAATAAAAGCTTAGAAAATCATTTATTTGGCCAAAAATTGCCTCCTTTACCTTGGATAATGAGGCTGAGAATAATGCTTGAGGCAGCTGAAGGATTGGCATATCTGCACGATGGAATGGAAGTTCAGGTTGGCTCTCTTCTTTACTGGTTCAACTAAATTTGACTCTCGACTAGCAGTTTCTTCAGCTTCGAAATCTGTAAATTTAAGTAAGTTGTAAACTTGTCGCTGGTGAAAATACATTGAATGTGATACAGAAATTTTATTATGTTAGGTAGCTTAGTTGGTATCATTATGGAGTGGTACTCATGAATCAAAAATGCCATTAGCCACATTCATACAATAAGAATAAAATGATCTATATCATTAAAGGACTTGTATCCAGCTGATTATGTCAGTGTGTTTGAATAATAGACCATAGAGCATTACGGCATCAGTCCATAACAGAGGGTTTTGATTCAAGTTCGTATTGTTCAACTGATAGTCTGATATATGTACTAATTGCTATTCATTGTTTGAGACATTGTAAAAATTATGGATTAATCGTACCAAACACATTGTTGAAGTTTCAAAATCTAAGTTGATAAGATATTTCGGGTTCTGAGGAATTAAAATAAGTCGCAGTTGGTCTTCATATACTGCACTGGCTACATGCTTTACTGTAATACTGGTCAGTTGAGGTCAGATGAAACTTCGAGATTTCAAAGCTCAAACAACAGCTTATATATTTTTTTTATATCAATGAATTTTAAACTCTTTATCGTGTTTCTGGTCAGGTGATCTTTCGAGATTTCAAATCCTCAAATGTGTTGTTGGATGAGAACATGAAAGCCAAATTATCAGATTTTGGAATGGCCAGAGAAGGGCCTACCGGAGATCATACACATGTATCAACTATGGTGAGTCGTGTTTTT
>VHZZ01002296.1:81172-94589 GCA_009801015.1 Silene noctiflora
TATATATATATATTTTAAATTTAATACGGGTAAAATAAGATAGTTGAGATATATCTTCCCATTTCATTAAATTACTACTCATATATAATAGAGAAATGGGAAGAACATATATATTTGGAGAGACTAATTTCTTAGCATTATTAAACTGTTTACGTAGTATTTATTAGAAGATATTTTATACTCCCTCCATTCAACTTCATATTACACCTATTCCTTTTCGGTCCATTCAACTCCACATTACACCTTTCCTTATTTGGTTGTACTTTTAATAATATAATACTATAATGACACTATTAAGGCCCACTTTTTACACTTTTTACACACAATACTAACACTTTTCATCTACTCGTTGTACTTTTTATACTATAATATAGTTTTCTTAATATTTGTGCATAAAACATACGGAGTATATGAAATGTTGAGTTGAATGAAGGGAGTATTTGATACTTGGTATTTGGCATGTGGAGAAAATTGAAATTGAATGCTTATTTGTGAATATATTTTCACTTATATATTGAGAGAAAATTAAAATTAAATGATTAAATGCTTATTTGTAAATATATTTTCATTTATGTATTGAGAGAAAAATAAAATTGAATACTTATTTGTGAATAGTGAATAGTGTATAAAATAAAAACAAGTAGTATGAATTTGAATGGAGGGGTATTTGCTGTAAGATATTTTATACTTGGCATTTGGCATGGCCGCAAGGCATGTGGAGTGGACGTATATCCAACGTGTGCAGCTATGCTTCATTAATTCATGGTATGGCGGTATTGATGTCAACATGTTCTATTGTTGCGTAATACTAGTTTGGATTTTGGAACATTCAAGGTACCCAATAATATCCTTTATTATTATTATTATTATTATTATTATTATTATTTATTTATTTATTTTTTTTTTTAAACATTGTTTTAATAGCGGTTTTTGTTAATTTATGTGTTGTTTCAATGACATTGATAAAGCGTCGGTGGTGATATTAGTAGCATCATTCCACATAGTCACATACATAGACCATAGTCTAGGTTTATTCCTACACAACGGAGAGAAAATGGTCGGCCCTACCTAATTTTTTCTTTCATGATTAATACTCCCCCATCCCATGTTTGCGCTTCCTTTATTTCCCCTTGCATAATAAAGTAAGTGTAAACAAATCACTGGGACAGAGAAAGTATTAGTAAATTCTCGTTAAAATTGGTATCTATATAGTATAAAAGGTAAGTTATTTAAATGATTTTGATTGGCTTTTAAGTTTTTTTTAGTTGGGTTCACAATAATTTTTTTCCCCCCTAAATTTTTCACCCCACTATCTATCACAATAATATTTTATTTTTCTAAATCGTATTAAACTCTTCTAAATCAATATTGTATGCTTTTAAACGCAAAATAAGGACCTTGAAATACTACTCCGTACATTACAAATATATATAACAAATTCGAAAAATCGCACAGTATTTTTTATGATAAAAAATATTATAAATATAAATGAAAAATAATTTATATAGATAAAAAATAATACTTCTCCTATTCTCTATTTTCTTCCCTATTTTCTAAAACGGATTATTCAGGTTTTCTTCTCCTTTCTATTTTTGGTAACTTTTACTCTTATTTTATTCATACTTCTCTCCTATCACCAAACCCCACCCAACACTTTTACTTTTATTTTATTCATCCCTCCCTCCTATCACCAAACCCCACCAACTCTTTTACTCTTATTTTATTTCTAATTACTACTATCCCTTTACAATCCCTCAACCCCACATTTTCCTTTATCAATATAATACTCCCTCCCTTAATCCTTGTGCCCACTTCAAAGGGGAAGAAAATAGGGGATGGGAGGGAGTATTTAATACAAAACATAGATGTATATTATCTAACATTTATATTTATATATTAGTTTAAAAACGAGACGAGAAACAAGATTAGTGTCATTACATGCTTATGTTCAGGTTGATCTTTTTCTTCGTCTAATATTAATATATATTTCCAATAGAACTTTAAAAACAATCCGTGCATTTTTTGCACGGGTTTAAAACTAGTACTCATCTTAATTTAAGACGGGTCAAAGAGAAGGAATAAGAGAACAAAACGTCTCGCTTGTGACGGACACTATCCGTCACAAGTTGAAGACGGATAGTGTTTCTCTCACAATAAGGCAAGTTGGAGGGCAAGTGGGGAGAAATGGAGCATCCTAGGGATAGTGTCACTTGCATATTGTGAGAGGAAGTACTATATCCGTTTTCAGCTTGTGACGGATAATGTTCGTCTTTAATAAGAATTTGTGATAAAAGAAAAGCATAATTATTAGGAAAAATGAAAAATTTATAGTATGCAGACATACAATCCTGGGTGATGATGATATTTAATTCGTTTTAATAACAGAACTAATTGATAAGGGATAATATTAATGTTTCAAAGTTTTGTTATCTAGGGGAGTATGTTACATTATTCACATGTAATTATGTGGATTTAAAAACTCAAGCCAATATTTCTTTGGTTGTGATTTGGTATGGATAAGGAGGAGATGATGGGAGTTTGATTGTTGGGACAGCTTTTGGTTGCTTGGAAACAATTGTGGCGTGTGTCCCTAAGGAGCTTTGCTTGTGGGTTCCACTATAGATGCCATTTTCATTAGTTCTGCCAATATTTTTCGACACCCGCAATTCGCAATTCGCAATTCGCAATTCGCAATTCACAATTCACATTTCACATTTCACATGGTCACATCTTTGTCTTTGTTGGTTTTCAAATGAGTTCAAAACTTGAAATTGTATGGTGTAAGATATATCTTGTGTAAAGGAAAAAGGTTCACTTACTTTAAAGGGTAAGATGATGTACACAACACATTGTTATGATATCGTAAGCATTTTTGTCAATGACCTGCAAAAATTAATTCATAGAAGTCACATTAGAGTGAGAAAATAATCTCTGTATTTTAAGTCGTTTTTGTTTCGGATAGATTATTATACTTTCAATTTTATTTGGTGATAATGAAAATATCCATCACAAGTGTTTCAAAATATCATATTTAATTTATAGGAGTACTGTGTAAAAAAAATAAAAAAGTAAAATGAATAAACATTCGAGTTTATTAGTTGTACTAAAAACCTTAAAACCTTTCCCCCAAAAAATAACCTTAAAACTAATGTCAAAACTTTTACATCGCCTTTTTTATTCATATGGAGTACTTGTAATAATTAGAGGCGGCAAATGGGTCAATCGGGTCGAGTCGGGTCATTTTGGGCTGTCATACAATTCGGGTTTCGAGTTAATTTCGGGTCACCTATTGTTGGGTCACTTCGGGTCGGGTCAGGTCACATTCAGGTATGAGTCATCTTAGGTACGGTCGTTTCCGGGTTAATGGTTAGAACACTTTAGTTAATACTATTTTGAATAAAAAATACTATTTTCCAAATTTAACTATTTAACTATTAATAATTGTTGTAACCAATGAAACTATATTTTGATGCATATAACATTAATATGACTTAGTACTTGTCGTTTCGGGTCATTTGAGTCAAATTAAGTCATTTTGAATCGGGTTAATTATTGGTCGAGTCTTTTCGAGTTGGGTCATCTCGGGTCGGGTCAACATTTAGTCAATAAAGGTTCGGGTCAGGTCTGGGCCGGATCGGGTCAATTCAGTTTTCGGATCAAGCAAGTTCGAATCACTTTAGTGTCTCGGGTCATTCGGATCGGGTCAGCTTTGTCAGGTCTACTTTTAATACCGTTAGCTTGAAGCAGTTCTTCAATTGAGATACCCCAATTAAGAAGTCCATCGATAAGCTTATTGGGTGGTTGTGCAATTCCCGAGGTTAATGCATGATATATACAACAGTGGATGGATAATAAGTCTTAGGGTATGATTATTGGTAAGACTCTCTAAAGTCTTAATACTATATCACATCAGTTTTCCACTAACTTTTATTATTATTTTTATTGTCACTCAACTCAGACTTATTTTAGACTTTATACATTAGTCAGGCCCACTCTTGACTCTACATTTTCACTTTACTTGAGAAAAAAGTGTAATGTCATTATGAAGATCGTCACTAAGTGCATCTCTAACAGGCTTAAGGGTGTTACGTCTTCTCTTGTGGGTGAGTTTCAAAATGGTTTCATACTTGAAAGAAACATTAGTGATTATATTTTGTCTCACATGAATTATTCTACCACATTGCAAAGAAGACCAAAGGTAAGAAAGGAACGCTTGCCTTCAAAATTGATATGAGCAAAGCATATAATCGCCTAAGTTGCAATTTTATTAGGGCTACACTTATCAATATGAATTTTCCCGCAAGCTTTGTTTCTCTCATTATGAGTTGTGTTACCTCAGTTTCTTATAGTATTCTTCTTAATGAAGTGGTTGGTACCTCGTTTAAACCACAAAATGGTATTCGGCAAAGAGACCCTATCTCTCCATACCTTTTTGCCTTGTGTACGGAGGCTTTGTCACAACTTATTCTTCATGCCCAAGAGACAAAGATACTAAAGAGTATCAAAATTTGCAAAAATGTTCAAGCGATTTCTTATTTACTTTTCGTAGATGATTCTATTTTCTTCCTTGATGCGTAACCACGGTACTGTCGAACACTAATGACAACTATTGATAGATTCTGCCAAGGTTCAGGACAAAGCCTAAATGAAGATAAATCTTCTTTCACTCTTAGTCCTAATTGTACTCTTCGTGTTACTCATTCTTGTCTTAAGTTATTACGGGTTTCACGCAATAAAGAGATGGGTAAATATCAGGGTCTGCCAACTTATTTTGGCTCAAGTTAAAAGGATATTTTTTCTTCAGTTATAGAAAGAGTTGGGAAAAGAATTCTCAGTTGGAATAATTATTACTTATCTCCGGCTGGTAAGTTAACTCTTATTTGTTCGGTTCTTTCTTCACTGTCTGTTTACTCTGTATCAGCCTTTAAAATGCCGGTAAGTGTGAGTGGGAAGATTGACTCTTTGCTCTCACAATTTTGGCGGACTTGAACTTGCAAATGGGATAGCTTACATTGGAGTAGAAATTTATTTATTAGCGCTCATAAATCTAGGGGTAGTTTGGGAATTCGAAATGTGTGATGTTTGAATCAAAGTTTACTTGCTAAAGTTGGATGGAGAATAATTCAATATCTTGACAGATTACTGGGATGTACTCTGGGGAAACGATTAAATATTTATGTTGATGGGGTTATGTCATCTGCTAGCTGTGGGAATCACCTTCTTTCCAAGGGTGGTAGAGGTATAATTTGGGGGTTGGAGCTTGTTTAGCCTTATTTTATCTTAAGAAGTAGGTTTTTCTTCGTTTTTGGAAGTTTGGAGGGATAAATGGATCAACGAGGCTTCACTTTCCCAAGTTCTTCATTTGTCTGAGACTGAATTAGCTGTTAAACCTCCTCTTTTTCTTTGTCAGTTACAAAGGGTGGGATGCTGATTTGGTGCGCTCTTTATGTAGAGCCCAGGCCTTGCCATTTATCTTATCTACTGCTATTCCACCCGAAGATTGTCATGATTACATTTTCTGGACTCCTACTAAGAATGGTTTGTAAACCATTAAAAGTGGTTATGCTAAAGTCTTCAATTTACTTTGGGAGAAAAAAGCTTGTTTTACTGATTTACATCGTATGAGTCAAAATATGATATCCTTTTGTAAAAATCAGCTATGGTCGTTCCCTGTTTCTGGAAAGTGAAAAGTTCTTTTAGGAAAATTATGTCTAACACTCTTCCAATTGGTGAGGAAGCTCAGAAGCGCCATCTTGACTGTAGTTATTCATGTGGCTTTTGTTCTGATATGGCGTGCGTAAAAACTATGAGCCATGTGTCTCATGATTGTCCTTTGACATCACATCTTTGGTTTGCTTCTCCTTTGGGTATCCGCTGTTGTCAAGGTGATAGTCTTTCCCTTCAAGATTGGATCATTAATTGGATTAAGCTCCTTGCTAAGCAATCAGACTCTGTCTCTTCGCTTTTTTTTTATTCATTAGTACTCTATGGCGAATTTGGTATATGCGGAATACTCTACGCTTTACCTATTCTGAGGTGAGCCTAGATTTCGCCTTGCGCCTTATAAATGAAGAGGCTTTACTTAATGCTTATGTTGTCCTTCATCGTTGTCAGGATAAAACTTCTTCTGCTATTGGGAATCCTGATGAGTGTTGAATGCGATGAATATTAAGAATTTTATCCTTTTTATCTTTTGGGTACTAAGCTCTGTTCGGATTACATTCATATTAAGTGCAATGCTTCTTGGACTACTGAGTTAAACGCGACTGCAGGCTGGTTGTTTCAAGATAGATATGGTATTATCTTTCATACTGGTTTTGAACGATTTTGGGCAAGATCACCTTTGCACGCTGAAGCTACTGCTCTTACATTTGCAGTCTCTGATGCTCTTTCTTGTGGGTTTATGCACATTGAAGCTACTTCTGATTGTTTAAACTTGGTCCTTCAAGTCTCTGGTATTACGAAAGTAGATCATGATGTTAAGGCTGTTTTATGTTCTTTACGTTCTTTGCTTTTATCAGTTCACTGTTTTTCAATTAGTCATGTCCTAGGAAGTTGAATAGGATAGCTCACTCCATTGCAAAAGTTGCTATGGTTTGATCGCCAATTTTCTCTTTCTATCAAAAAAAAAGAAAAGAATATAGCACATGAGTTTATTTCATTGGATGTCTCTTTTTGAAAGTGGGGTCAAGACTCATGTAGAGTTTTAAGTTGAGTATTGGATTTCCAAGACTCAACCTAAGACTTTGTCAAAACTTTATCAAGATTAGGGTAGATTATTGGTAATCTCGAGTGAGTCTTGTCTTTAGACTTGCCCAAGTCTTATTGGCCGGCTTAACTTCTTTTGGTTTGCATCATCTTCATTTTTTCTCTCCATTTCCTTTCTAAAAATGATACTGTAACAGCAAATTTTGTATCGCAAAATAAATGTAATATAAAATAAGAAACAAATGAATTTTTATTAATTATCTGAAAGTTTATGCGTACAATCTCTAATGTATCATCTGATTCTAATATGCCGTGGTAGATTACGTATACTCTGTCTGTAGAAGAAGCACAACGTAGTATTTGAATGACACTTATAGAGGTTGTATGCACTCTGTATGAGGTGTCGGTTTGTATTCTTGAGAGGGTCATTGAGACTTGTTCTCTCTTGAATGTTGTAGCTTGAACTTGAATTTCTTGGGCAGGCGGCACAGTTTTGGTGTCCTTGTTGACTGCTTGCAGAGGTGTCTTGCAAAGCGAATTTTGCAGAACTTTTGTGTCTTCTTCTCTCTGAAATTTATGATTATGATTTCTCTCCCTCAAATGAATGAGAATGACTCCATAGAGTTTCAATTCCCCTTCATGGACTTTGGCATTCACAAGCCCATTTATGGGTTTACTAGTGAATTTGACCCAAATTGACTCTTTTCGGGTTTAAAAATCCGGATAACCCATTTTGTAATTCGAATCGAACGACCTTTCGTTTAACCTGGACAAAATAATTAAATTAAGTTCAAATTTAGTATTAACTCAAAATAATCAATTTATTCTATTTAATCGACACTTTAATAAAATTTCAGTGCCTACAAATTGCCCTCTCGGGACCTTGTCACGTGCACTATCTTAGTGTCTTGACGTGGCGGGGTCTCGATTCATTTTAATTTGATTTGGAAGTCGATGATGAGCACCCTAAATTGTCGTGAAGTTCACTCCACTTGGTCAGACTTGGAAGTCGATGCATACCCAAACTTGTCGTAGATGTAGCTTTGTATTTTTTTTGACGTCACCCTCACATTTTTAGACTTGACATATGACATTTTTTAATTTGTTTGACTTGAAAGTCAACTGTTGTGTACCTAAACCCGTGGCATAGGTAACTCCATTTTTCTTGAGTTATTGGAAGTCGACGCCACCCGAATTTGTCGTAAAAGCAACCTTCTAACTCTTTTGATTTCACCATGTCATTACCCGACTTGGCGGATGTCTTGTCATTAGATGACTCAGCCGGATGTCATTAACGTCATTCTGTCATTTTGTGACTTGGCGAATGACCTTTTTAGTTGTTGGACTTGGAAGGTGATGAGCATCCTTACTTGTTATTATACCAACGCACCCATCTTTATATTGAATTTCACCCTAGGTCGTATAATGAGAGTGTCTAATTGGATGTTCAAATGGTTTTCGTAACATTGTAATTTAGCTTAGCAAATTGTGTAAGCCCAAATTTATCGTGCGAGTCAATTACGAAGATTCTGGTCATGTATGCGCGTCGGTTCAATCGATGCTTATTTCTATTTCCTTATGGTCTTGTTAGTGCATAAAACATGCTCTTACTTCCTATGTTCCATTTGGCCATATTACCATGAGAATCGTTAAGACACTGAAACTCGAGGACGGCAAACGAGACTTGTCTATACCCCATGAAAAATTAACAACACTTGTCTGACTACAAGTTAATTTATGTCTCTTTCTCCACTTTACAATCCATGATTGTAATGTTCAATTTTTTAGCTTGAATTATTACCGCTTGTTTGAAACTCAAAACGATTAGTCCCAACTCGTAAAGTATTCGATGTACCCTATTTCATCATTCGCTTCTTGCTATCAACTGAACGAAGAGTTTTAGCATGGAACTCGTAGTCGATTTCTGGCAAAATACCAATCTTTGTCTGAAAATTTCCGAACTTGTTTGTTCTTTTTGTTCTTATTTGACTCCTTGTTTTTAATACTGGCAATATGACTTGTATTATGGATATGGGGCCGTGATTTGAAGGTGATCAAGGAGCACAGGCCATGTTGGCGGCGTCGAAACCGCGGAATCGTCTTCTGAAGAGGTCGTGGGACCTTCGCATTCAGCGGGTTTGCTGGAGGGCCGATGACACTGTTAAAGACGGGCGTCTGGATGAGAAGCGATGTGTCAATTTTTAATAAGCATATTTTACAACTTTGAAAAGGAGAGATGTCCTGGTGTAAAGAATAATTGGTCCTAGAATGATTTGCTTTTATCGAACCTTGCATTTACTTATTTTTTATTTCTGAAATTTGTAGCATTGGGTTAAGCTTGCCATGTGTATCTGGTGGGTCGACATTCACATCTAACTAAATTTCTATTTGTCGTCTCCCCAAGGAAGTAGTTATGTCTTTTTTTTTTTTTTTTTTTTTTTTTTTTTTTTTTTTTTTTTTTTTTTTTTTTTTTTTTGTACGTTATTCGATCGTATTCCTTGCTTGTATGCCCCAGTTTTTTTGTTTGTTGGTGATTACCGGTTAGGTTGTTACTTCATTCAAGCTTATCAACATATGTGGATTCTCTCTGGTCGGATCATTTCGACTATCTTCGAAGTTGTTATGCAATGTACCCGATCTGTCGACCACATGATGATTTGAAGTTATTACTCTGACTTAGATAATTTCGACTCTCTTAGGAGATGTCATGAAATGTACCTGACTCGTCGACTGCGAGAGAAAGAGACAAGAGAAAGCGAGCAAATCCGAGATGGGTCATTTTGGTTTCTCTTTGGAGTTACCCTGCAGTGAACCTAGCTTGTTGACTGCTGAAGGTGCAAGAGACAAGAGACTGCGAGCTACTCCAAGTCATGCAATGTGCCGACTCGTCGACAGGAAGAGCAAGACGATGAGATACTCTCTTAGGAGATGTCATGTAATGTACCTGACTTATCGACTACAAGAGCAAGAGATCGCAAGCTACTCCAAGTCAGATTATTTCGACTCTCTTAGCTGGGAGATGTCATGCAATGTATTTGACTCGTCGATTGCAAGAGGCTACGCAATGCATTAAGTTAATACATCAAGCGATTTGTCAAATACATGAGGAAGAAGACATACATCCCAAATTATTGCAATACATTTTTGGGAAGTCTTTACGAGCAATGGCGTACATTTATCTAAAACGTAGAATTACACTTAAAAAGATCAAGACATAGTTTAAAGAGACATGATTTTTATTTGGAGGTGTGGTTACGCTCAAGCTACATGTTAACTCAAGCTGCCTACGTACCTGCAAAGCACAAAAGTGTACTTCACAAGATCAAGTCAGCGTAGTTCAAATAGGGATAGTGTTTGTTTGGAGGTGTGGCTGCACTTGAGCTACATGTTCACAAAAGCTACCTACGTACCTGTAAAGCACGAAACACTTTACAAGATCAAGCCTACGTAATTCATAAAGGAAAGAATATTTTTTTTATGGGTTTTTTTATTTTTTATTTTTTTATGCAGTTTAACCTCTTGCTTAGGAGCTTTGATGTGCAGTTTACGCTCTTGCCTAGGAGCTTTGGTGTGCAATTTACTCTCTTGCTTATGAGCCTTTATTTTTGGGGTTTATGAACAGTAGCATTTCATAAACTTCCCATTAATTGAGCCTACACGAACGCCGTTTTCATCCAAGATTTTGTAAGCACCATTTGTGTAGACCTCCTACACCACATTTAGACCATCCCACTTAGAGATGAATTTACCAACTGGTTTGTGAGAGGTGATGATTAGCCTTAGTACCGCAAGTACTAGGTCCCCCACTTGAAAAGAACTAGGGCGCACTTTTTTGTTGATTGTGCGCGACAACCTTGCTTGATAGCATTGGAGCTTTTGTTGAGCCTCTAGTCTTTTTTCATCGAGAGCCTCTAACTCTGCGAATCGCAACTTGTCAATTTCATCTTCCGTGAGTCCCTCTTGAATAACAATGCGTAAGGATGGGATTTGCAACTCCAGAGGCAACACGACCTCCACTCCATACACCAATGCGTACGGGCTTGCTTGAGTAGGTGTTTTGTACGTGGTACAATATGCCCACAATGTCTCACTAATCCTTTCATGCCGGTCTCGCTTTGACTTTGCTACTACTTTCTTCAACAGGTTGCAAAATGTCTTATTGAAGGCTTCAGCCAAACCATTTGCTAAGCGTAGTAAATTGATGACTTGTATTGTTTGAACTTAAATTTTTGTCCTAGACTTCTCATCAAATGATTGAAGAACTGCTTCCCATTGTCAGTAGTGATAAGTTGAGGTACACCATATCTGTAGATGATCTGGGTTCGAATGAAGTCCACAACATTTTCTTTATTGACTTCCCGTAGCGTGATGGCTTCTGCGCATTTTGAGAAGTAGTCAGTGCCATCGAGAATATACTCGTGTCCATTTGAAACCTTTGGAGTAAGAGGTCCACAACATCAAGTCCCAAAGCTTCAAAGGGCCACGAAGAAACAGTAGGGTGTAACAGCTCTGGCGGTTGGTGTATGAAGTTTGCGTAGAATTGACAAGGTTCATACATTTTTGCAAAGTCCATGCAGTCTTGCACCATGGTTGGCTAGTAATACCCCATTCTCTTTACACTATCATGCTGTTTAGGCCCAGATTGATGAGCGTCACAAATACCAGAGTGAGCTTCATGCATTGCTTCAGCAACTTCGTCCTTGCTTAGACACCTCAACCATTGCCCTGAGAAAGAACGTCCGTAGAGCGTCCCTTTATAGTGAATAAACTTTGGAGCACGTCGACGTATCTCAACCTTGTGCCTAGGATCATTAGGTAGTTTCTGGTGGTCCAATAAATCAATGTTAGGTTGACGCCAATCATCTTCATCAGCTGTGTAAACGCTGATCATGTTGGTCGCATCTAAATTTTCTTCTCTTTGAAGTAATGATACTTCCCAACGATTGCAGATTGGGACTTGCATAGATTCTTCTGCCCCTAGTGCCAAAGTGGCTTCAAGGTTAGCAAGCGCGTCAGCCAACTTATTAGAACTCCTCGGTACATGACCAATTTTGATGGAGTCAAGTTGATTGAGCAGTTGTAATGCTCGTTGATGATAGGGAATCAAGTCTTCCCTTTTCACTTAGTATTCATCAAGGACTTAGTTGATCACTAGCTTTGAATCACCATAGATGTCCATATCCCTGACACCTATTTCGATCGCCATTTGGGGCCAAGTATGAGAGCTTGGTATTCTGCCATATTATTTGTGCACAACGAAGTGAGCATAAAGGAATATGGCATGAGATGATTTTGTGGAGTTGCGAAAACAACTCCGGCTCCAGCTCCATCTTGTCTTGTAGCACCGTCAAAGTACATCTGTCATGAAGTTAGAACGTCCACGTAGAAGATTTCTTCTTCTGAAAGGTCATCTGAAAGTTCCCACTCTGCTGGTACTGGATGATCAACAAAGAAATCGATGATAGCTTGACCGTTCACAACCTTTTGAGGCACGAACACCATGTCGTACTTCCTAAGCAACATGCCCATTTTGCAAGTCTACCAGATAAGACTGGTCTTAAGAGTATGTACTTAATGGGATCAGCCTTCGAGACCACATGTATAGTATGTGCCTTCATGTAGTGCCTCTGCTTCTGGATGGTGAACACCAATACAAGACATATCTTCTCTGTAGGAGAGTAATTCAACTCAGCTCTGACCAAGGTACGACTCAAGTAGTAGAATGTCATTTCTTTGCGGTCTTCAATCTCTTGAGCACACATTTCCCCCAGCGACCGTTCTTGTGCTGCGATATAGAGGACGGGTGGCTTTCCTGGAATTGGTGCCCCTAGCACTGGTGCACTGCCAAGTACTTCTTTATTCTATCGAATGCATTCTTGCATTTTTCATCCCATTGGAATGGAGCATCCTTTTTCATTAGATGGCTGAACGGTTGGCAACGTCCCGCTAGGTTGGAGATGAACCATCGAATGTATGCCAAGCGTCCTTGTAATCCGCGCAGGTCTTGCAACGTCTTTGGTTCTGGTATTTCATTTATAGGATTGATTTTTGTTTGGTTAATTTTAATGCCTCTATGTCTGACCACAAACCCCAAGAACTTCCCAAATGTGACATCAAACGCACATTTGAGTGGGTTCATCTTGAGTTGACATTTTCTAAGTCTTTCAAAGATGGTTCGAAAGTCTTTAATATGGTGTTCTCTTTTCTTCGATTTGACAACCACGTCATCAACATAACACTCTATTTTTTTATGCAACATGTCATCGAATATCTTTGGCATTGCGCGTTGGTATGTAGCGCCAACATTCTTCAATCCAACGACATGACCGTGTATCAGAAGATCCCTTTTGGGGTTTGAAAACATGCTGCTTCTTAATCTTATGGTGCCTTATGAATTTGATTTTAACCAGCAGTACAATTCATGAATGAGAGTGCTTTGTGACAAGTGATTGTGTCAATCATCAAATCTGTGACTGGCAAAGGGAAGTCATCCTTCGGGCATGCATCATTAAGATCTCGGAAGTCGACGCATATGCGCAATTATCCATTCTTTTTTCTGACTGGGACAATGTTTGTTATCCAGGTAGGATATTTGACTTCACGAATAAAACCTACCTCTATGAGTTTGTTGACTTCCTTTTCAATTTCAGGTACAAGCTCCAGCCTAAACCGATGTTGAGATTGCTTTTTGGGACTGATGCCTTTCTTG
>VHZZ01002299.1:43392-55583 GCA_009801015.1 Silene noctiflora
TCCCAGACTCTGACTTAAAAAGACACAGACTTACTCGACAGAGTAAGTCCTACTCGGTCGAGTCACCAAAGGCAGGGAAAACCGTAGTATTACAGAAGCCTCAGACAATATGACCTCAAATGTTCACTTATTACATGACATTAAAGCTCTTTCAAGGCATGTTTTAGTCAGTTTACCTGATGGTAGTATTAAATGGGTTGCTCAGATAGGAAAGATGTGTTTAACACCCCCACTTGACCCTGCACAATATTCTAGTTGTCCCAGATTTCAAACAAAACCTTCTCTCTGTTGGTAAACTTATAGGACTCACCAACATGAATGTCATTTTTAATAATTCAGAGTGTATTTTCCAGGACCTTACAAGTAAGGCTCCCATTGGTGTTGCACAAAGATTTGGAGATCTCTACTAGTTTCAGCCATCTGGCTTAGTCAATTCTGCTAGTACTAATGCTGTAACTCCTGATATATCTGTATCTTCTGGTTTAACAACTTGTAATAACACCACTAAGGTGAACCAAGCTTCTTTACATATTATGCATGCTCGTTTAGGGCATTGTTCTAAGGAGAAATTAAAACATGTGCTCAAAGTTAATGGTACTGATTTGAATCGGTTTTTTTGTGAAATCTGTGCCCTGTCCAAACATCATTTACTACCCTTTCCTAGAAGTTCTTCTCATGCTTCTTATTGTTTTGAGATTATTCATATGGACATATGGGGTGCTTATAGGGTTAAAGCCTTAAATGGAGCATCTTATTTTTTTACTATTGTTGATGACCATTCAAGATGCACTTGGACATTCTTGTTTCATTCCAAAACACAAGTTAGAGGGCTTATACATGATTTTTTAGCCTACATTCGTACTCAATTTGGTGTTGTTGTCAAAATTATAAGGACAGACAATGGGACTGAATTTCTTCAAAGGGAATGTCACAGAATGTTTAAGGAACAAGGTATTATACACCAGACAAGCATAGTTGGAAGACCCCAACAAAATGGTAGGGTAGAGAGAAAGCATAGACACCTTTTGGATACAGCTAGATCTTTGAGAATTCATGCTAATCTACCTCTTAAGTTTTGGGGAGAATGTATTCTGGCTGCTACTCATCTTATTAATAGGATGCCTACTCCTATTATTGCTTGGAAGTCACCATTTGAAGTTCTATTTAAAGAGAAACCTGCTTATGATGATCTCAAAATTCTTGGATGTCTATGTTATTGTACTACTTCTTCTGTCCAAAGAGACAAATTTCAAGCCAGAGGAAGAAAGTGCATATTTTTAGGATATCTTGTTGGTCAAATAGGCTACAAGCTTTATGATCTTAAGACTCATCAAGTTTTTGTTGGGAGGGATGTCATATTCAGAGCGACTGAATTTCCATATCAGAATGACTTGCCTCAGTTATCTGCTGATCCTCCTCAAGAAACTCCATTAATGGAGGTCATGGACATAAGTATCACATCCGTTGATCCTGCACCTCATACCTCACCAAATACTATTACTACATCTGATACTTTACATCATCCTATCACAAATAATAATAATATCACATCTATTACTTCTCCTTCCATTCCAAATACATCTCAAACAAATGAACAACTTACTATTATTTCTCCTCATATATCACCACTTCATATTCCACCTCCTCGGAGATCTACCAGACCAAAGCAAATTTCATCTTCTCTTAAAGATTTTCATTGTCTTGTCAAGTTACCATTTGATACAACCTTGCAGCAGGAGCAGGGAATTGGCACACATTCTGCTACTGTTTCTTCTGCTTTTCATGCTGCTATTCTTGAGGAATTTAAAGATTTTGATCCATCTTATATTTCTACCCTGGGAAATGAATTAGCAGAGATTGAACCTAGTACATTTGCACAGGCTGCTAAAGATGATAGATGGATTGCTCCAATGCAAAATGAATTAACAACTTTAGAGAAAAATGATACATGGGATTTGGTGCCACTTCCACATGGCAAGAAAGCCATTGGTTCAAAACAGGTTTTCAAGATTAAGCATAACCCAGATGGTAGTATTGAAAGGTTCAAAGCTCGTCTTGTTGCTAAGGGTTATAATCAGGTGAAAGATAAGGATTATAAACATACATTTTCACCTGTTGCCAAATTTGCAACAGTGAGAACCTTAATGGCATTGGCTGCTGCAAGAGGTTGGATACAACATCAACTAGACATTAAAAATGCCTTCTTGCATGGTTTTCTAGAAGAGGAAGTTTTCATGACACCCCCTCTAGGTTATGCCAAAGCTACTGACAAATCCTTGGTCTGCAAACTGAAGAGGTCCTTGTATGGCTTGAAACAAGCCTCTCGTCAATAGAACAAGAAGCTTACTAAATATCTCTTGAGTTTAGGGTTCTCCCAATCACGACAGGACTATTCCTTGTTTACTAAAGGTACAGAAGATACCTTAATCATAGCACTGGTCTATGTGGATGATGTACTTTTGACTAGGAGTGATGAGCCTGGTATAGCAGCAATTAAGAAGGGTCTGGATACTGCCTTCACAATAAAAGACCTTGGACACATGAGATATTTTCTGGGTTTAGAAGTGGCCAAGAATTCTGATGGGATTTTTTTAAACCAAAGGAAATATATCCTTGATATATTGAGAGATTTACATATGGAGAATTGCACATCTGTTTCCTTTCCCATGCCTAAAGGCCTGAAGTTGTCTACTGATCAGGGAGATCCTTTGGACAATCCAGATCAGTATAGAATATTGATTGGTAGGCTACTTTACCTAAATTTGACAAGACCAGATGTGTCCTATGTTGTGCAACATCTGAGCCAATATCTGGTAAAGCCAAGATTGCCCCATATGCAAGCAGTATTGCACATTGTTAAGTATCTCAAAGGAACTATCAATGTTGGTCTATTTTACTCCTCTCAATCTGATCTGCAACTCACTGCTTATAGTGATGCAGATTGGGGCTAGTGTGCCTTTAGCTTCAAGTCCCTTAGTGGATATTGTATATTCTTAGGTTCCTCTCTTATCTCTTGGAAAACTAAAAAAAAAACAGTAAGCAAAAGCATTGCTGAAGCTGAATATCGAAGTATCTCATATACTACCAGTGAAGTGGTTTGGATTGAAGCATTGTTAAGAGATCTACTAGTTCATGTTGCTTTGCCAATCACTTGGTTCTGTGATAACAAATCTGCTGAACATATAGCACAGAATCCCGTCTTTCATGAGAGGACGAAGCACCTCAATATGGATTGTCACTATGTACGGGACAAGCTCCAAGAGGGTTTTTTGTTGCCCAAGCACGTTTGTTCTGGCCTTCAACTTGCTGATATTATGACAAAGGGGCTTGGTGCACAGCAACATGCTTTTCTTGTTGGCAAGCTTGGACTTCATTCTTACATAGGAAGTCAAGCTTGAGGGGGCAATGTGAACATTATAAGTTATGATATTGTAGGCTTGATGTAATAAGTTTGTGTGGTCTATATAAAGACCTCATTGTGAATATTCAATAATAGGAGCCTCATTTTATTTACCTTCTTTCTCTCACTATAACAAACTATACCTAACTTTCTCTCTCTATAACAAACTTTACCTTACTAATTGAGGAAGCTTCATTCATGGAGAACAAAGCTTCTCATCTTATTATTTGTGAGGTTTGTATTATCTTTTAGTAGAAGTAGAGAGTAGGTGTTTTGGGTTTTGTTTTACAGGAAACAAAGAAGAAGGGGGGGGGGGTGTTATTATTGAATGAATTTAGGATTATAAGTTGATGAATATATAATGAGATTTAGGTCAAATGAATATAATGGAAAATTAAGAGGGATATGGCAACTTGAGGTATGAGGGGCGTGAGAGAGAGACACGTAAATAGGCCCATTTGGGCAAGTTTCCGGTTTCGTAAATCGTCTTAAAATTGACTCGGCTTTAAAACTATAAAATACGATAAATAAATTTGAAACCGATGATTAAAATAAATTCTTAAAAATGAATTTATAATATGATGTTGTAATTGTATAAATAAGACTTAAACACTAAAATAACTAAGAGCATGTTTGGCCTTACTTCTTAAAAATGAGTTTTTGTTTTTCAGGCTTGATTTTCTAAAAGTGTTTTTCAAAAGCAGAAGCATCAAATTGTTTCTTCTATTTTTATGGACAGAAGTATGGATTTTTAGCTTTTGGGAAATTTTGTTTTGACTTTTAAAAAATATTGTGTTTGGCCAAAAAGTGTTTTTAAGTCCAAAAACACTTTTACAAGTTACGCCAAACACACACTAAGTCTAGTCACGAGTTGATTGCATAATAATAATAATAATGTATTAGCAACCCAAAGTATATTATTTTTAATATTTGAAAATGACCAAATGTCGTAAGTCAAACAAGTCCAATTTTTTTCATAAAACGGAGGAATTAAATAATTTAAGACGAAATCTAAACAAAAATACTAACCAAGGTTTAAACGTATTTTGAAGATTACGTAAAATAATATTTAGAAATTATGTGTCAATATCTTTGAAACTACATTCTTAATTTGAAACTATTATTTTTTAAATGGTTCGGCGTATAATAGTCCAATCAACTCGGGTTAGAAATACGAGCTTTTGTAAAAACATTTGCAACTTGCTGAGCACTAGGAACAGTTGTTGTACTGATCAATCCTTTTTAATCTTATCTTTTATGTAATGACAATCCAGTTTTAAGTGTTTGGTGTGCTCATAAAACACTGAATTTGCTGCAATATGCTGAGCGGCTTTATTGTCACAATGTAATCTTATAGATTTAGGAACATGTACATGTAATTCTTGTAATAATTATTGAGACTTACTATTTCACATGAGGTTTGGCTCATGCTTCTGTATTCAGATCCAGCTGAAGATTTACTTACTGTAATAACCCTACCCGCCATCGTCGTAACACAAACCCAATAAGATGGGATATGTACCTTTGAGCCTATTATTTGTCCTCACTTAAGCTCAAAAGTACAAGGCCTTGTTACAAGTGGTTGGTGGAATCCTTTATAAACATCTCATAAGTTCCTTATTTTCCCGATGTGGGACAACTTTCCTCTAAATCTCTTGGGGTGTTACAAACTCCGCTACTTAAAGAACACAACATCCTCGTCGTGCCTCAAAGCTGACCGCAGCCAAGCCCAGACTCCTCCCCCACTAGGTGGGTGAAGCGGGTACTCCTGACCACATGCTTACTACCCCACGGTCGCAGGGTTGTTCTGATACCATTTATAACAACCTTACCCACCACCGTCGTACTACAACCCCAATAAGATGGGATGTTACCCTTTGGGCCTATTATTTGTCCCCACTTAAGCCCAAAAGCACAAAGCCTTTTTAGTAAGTGGTGGGTGGAATCCTTTATAAATATCTTATAAGCTCCTTATTTTCCCGATGTGATTTCCTCTCAATCTCTTAGGGTGTTACAAAGCACAAGTGGCCCAGTCTGCATCACATTAGCTGTGTAACTATAAATGTGATTTTGAGGATAGAATAGACCTAAATTGGCAGTTCCTTTTAGATATCTTATTAAATGCATTGTAGAATGCAAATGTGGAAGTCTAGGTTAAGTCAATAATTGGCTTAGCTGTACACACTGTAAGATACAATCGGCCTTGTAATATTAAGATATAGCAATCTCCCTATGAGCCTTCTATATAATTAAAGTTGTTTTAGAACTTCTCTTTCATCAGTGGTTAAACGTTAACCAGTGAGTAGTGGGAATTTTGTTGGTTTGCAGTTTTCCATCTTTGCATCTTTGATAATGCCAGTGACATATTTCCTTTGATTGAATGAGATTCGTGAACTAGATTTTGCAACTTCTATGCCTAAGAAGTATCTCAACTGTCCCAGGTCTTTGATAGCAAAGGCTTTGTCTAGCAGGTTTTTAATAATAGCAATGTATCCCTCATCATTAGTTCCTATTCTTGTTAACAATGAATAGTCTTATTTAGACTTTACAAACCCATAACAAAGCAGAAATCTTAAAGATTCCAAATTCCGTTGTCTTGATACTTGCTTAAGTCCATACAAAGACCTTTTTAACAAACAAACATCAATTGCATTTCGTGCAACATACCCTTCTGGTTTTTTCATGTAAACTTCCTCATCTAAAAAACCATGCAAGAATGCATTATAGATCTCAAGTTGATATAATAGCCACTGTTTGATGGCTGCCAAAACAATAACTACCCTGATAGTGGTGAGTTTTGCTACAGGACCGAAGGTGTGTTTGTAATCTTTACCTTCTATTTCACTATATCTTTTGGCAACAAATCTTACCTTGTATCTCTTCACTGTTCCATCAGGATTAAAATTTATTTTATATACCCATTAAACTCAGGTGTTATTCTTTTCTAATGCATCTATTTCCTTTTCCATGGCTTGTATTCACTTTGGATCATCTTTTGCTTGTGAGTAGCAAGCTGGCTTAAATAATTTCAGAACATTAGCAAAAGAAGCTTGATAATCTCGAGAATAACCATGGAGATTGATTGTATCAGTAAGAAGAGGACTAGCAACAGTTTGCTGAACCAAATTGAAAGCAGATAAAGATGGATCTCCTCTAACTAGAGACGGTGGAAGACCCTTGAGCAGGTATCCTTGAAGCCTTGTAGACAGTTGCCTTATTTTATGTACTATTTTACAGATGGCTTAGGAATGGTGCTATGTGACTGGCTTACTGAAGGTTTAGAATTAGAAATTGTAGTATTATTTGGTGTAATACTACTATCATTCAGTTGAGATGCTGGTTCTATTGAAACATTTGTATTTACATTTTGATTTGTAATACTAGAATTTGTAAAATTATTTGAATTGTCAGTATGTGTGAAGCATTCAACAATATCATCATCCTCAAAATTTTGTGACAGAGATGAAATAATAGATGACTATTCATTAACATTTACAAAAACAATCTCATTTTGAAATTGTGGAATGTATGGGAATAATTTTTCTAGAAAATAAACATCCCTACTCAAGATGATCTTGTGATTATCAAGATCTTAGAGCTTGTATCTCTTTTGATCAAAAGGATAACCTAAGAATAGACATCTAACATCCTTGTTCTCAAACTTATCTCCACATTTTTGTGCAGCATAGCAAAGACAATCTACGACCCTCAAATGCACATAATCAGGAGGTCTCCTAAATAACATTTCAAAATGTAATCTTCCATACTAACACAGATGTTGGTGACAAATTGATTAGGGGTGTGGCAGCTAGGATCATTTCTCCCCAAAAACTTTTAGGCAAGAAAGTCTGAATTCTCAAGGCCTTAGCTACCTCAAGAAAATGCATGCCTATGTTTTCTAACCACTTTGTCATTCTGTTGAGGATTGCCTAGAATTTATTGTTGATGAACAATCTTATGCTTAGCTAACGGAGCACCACACTCTTGTTGCACTATCTCAGTACCATTGTCACTTCTCAGTGGCTTAAAACTGGTTCTTTGTATATGCTAGAAAATTGGATAATATTTGTACAATGGTCTCTTTTGTTTTGAGTATCATAGTCCAAGTAACCCTACTATAGTCATCCACTATGGTGAAAAAATAAGACTCCAATTAGAGATTTGACTCTTTACTGTCCCCAAAGGTCAATATGTGTCAACTCAAAAGGTTGACTAGTTGTTGTGGTGCTAGTAGGGAATGGCAATTTATGGTATTTTGCAAGTAAGCAAGTATCACAATGGAAATCAAATTTAATTTTTATTAACTGTAAACAAGGTATTACATGATGTAAAGTACTCAATGAAGAATGGCCTAACCTAGCATGTAATAGTGCTACATCATTAAAACCAACAGTGGCAAACAAAAGAGTAACACAAGTTTTATTATCTTGAATAAAATCTATAGATGTTTTATTATGAAACTCGTAAATGCCTGCAAGCTTCTTGCCAGTGCACAGAATAGGTTCAGTGGGAGGGTCCTGGATATAAAAATGTGTAGAATTAAAATTAGCACAAAGCTGACTGCCACTCAATAACCTTCCCAATGACAGCAAATTGTGCTTAAAATATGGCAAATAGAGAACATTTTGTAGAGTGATTTTCTTGGTGAACGGAACAGTACTATCATGTTTAACAAATTTGAATTGTCCATCAGGTAAAGTGATAGCTATGGGTTTAGCTAACAGTTTATGTGAAGAAAACAACTGAAAATCATGAATCATGTGATCTAAGGTTCCTGAGTCAAGAGTCCAGCTAACAGTCTAACACAATCTCTATGCTGAGGCAATGCAGTAATAGTAAAAGCAAGAAGCATACCTACAAAAGTTTAGTTCATTAGGTGAGACAGAGGACCGAATCCTGAAAAGTTCTTTAGGCACACCATGAACAAATGCAGGACCAGGTGCAATAGATGCAAGTACAGTAGAAGCAGGTGCAGTAGAGGTAGATGCTTGAGATTGAGACTGTTGTATTTCACATAGAGTGTCATAAACGTAATCAATACTTTCCTCAACATTAGCAGCAAACCTTCTATATCCACCACCAGTATTTGGAGCATTTTTACCTGGAGATGTGCCTTCTTGGGCTTCAAGTGCTTGTTTGCAAACAAGCAGTATTCAAGAGAATGTCCTCCTTTCTTGCAATGAGTGCAGTAATAGACAGGATGGTCATTCTTAGGCCTTCTTGAGTCACGTTGCCAGACAATGGAACCTCCTGATGTGTCTAATATTTATACAATTTTACCCCCTCTTTTAGCTCGGTTTTACATGTTTATTGCACTATTTTTAGTGTTTATTTGAGCTAATCCCGTGTTCTAGATATATTGCTTGTGTTTATTATATTTTGTAGGAAATATAGCTTTTAGTAGCTATTTCCCGTAATGTGCAAGTATCGAGCTCACGAGGCTAAGTGGAAGCTAAGATAGATCATGCAAGCAAAACAAAGTGGATTGATGATGAAATGTGGAAGTAATGGCCCAAATACAAGTCAACCATTATCAAATGGCAAATGTAAGGAAATGAGAAATGAAGCCCAAAGAGTGAAGTCCAAGTAATTATGTAGAGTTGCTAGCTTAGGCTTCCACAAATGATTCCACAAAATGCAATAAGACGGACGCTTAAAGGAGCATTAAGGCAAAACATAGGATTCCCCGAGCATTAAGTCAAGCATTGAAGACCATAAACAGGAAATCACACGACCCCGATCGGGGTGGCCTGTCCCCTGGTCGGGGAGACCTTGCCTTGGATTCTTTACGTTTCGTCTTGGAACTACTATAAAAGGAGGGCTTAGCCCCGACTTCTAGGATTACACTTATCACTTAGAATCATTCTTTATCACTCTTTTATCATTTTATCTTAGTTTTCTCCTTAGTTTAGAAATTAGTTTACATTACATTTTGTATTCAATCATTTGGTTCTAATTACAATTTCAATATAAGTTTCTTTGGTTCTACATTGTTGTTCTTCTCAAGTTGCAATCATCAAATCGGTAATCATTTCATTTTAGTTTTTACATTGTTATTTCCATTATTAGTTATCACATTTTCTTATTGTTGTTTAGTTACACTTTAGTTATTAGTTATTTATATTTCATTTAGTAATTTACTTTGTATTTATGCAATTTACATTTAGTAATCATTAACATATTTATATTACATTATCATCATTAGCATTTCATTATTAGTTTCTCATTTAGTTTATGTTAATTAGTTTAGCCTTTATCTACTTTTCCTATTTCATTTCTAGTTATATCTTCATCATTATGTCAATGCTTAATTCATCATTTTAGGTATTGTCATTTGCATCATGAGTGAGTAGTTTTATTTTGTCTAGGATTAGGGGAGCCATGAATTAGTTATTATTTATCATTTTAAATTAAAATGTTATAACATTGCATAATTGTTTCTACACATGCTTGTTTTGTATTTRTTAATCTTAGTTTATTGATCACAAACTTTGGTTAATTATGTTAATGCATTCTATAAGTCGAGAGGCACGGATTTGTATTAGACTAAGCATGTTATAGTAGACTGATCTAACCATAGCGAGAGTTCGTTAGAACCCGATCTAAGGTCGACAATACTATCGAGAGGTGGTTGTCCATAGACCTAGACATTTATCTTTGTTATGCATTTCTAATATAACATGAATCATTTTACTATGCATGTGTGACCCGAATCCCCTAGACTCCTTTAATCATATTTGTTAATTAATCATTTTATTTACATTGCTTTTTATTTACTTTGCATTTCACCAACCAAAACGAAAAAATATTACCCGATCTTGATAAAGACCTAACCATAGCAATTCTTAACACAACTCTCGTTTCTCTGTGGTTCAACCCCTACCTTACTATATTAATTTGTTGCCAAGTCTAGGGAATTATCTTTGCTAGGTGTGCGACCGCCTTGTCACCTCCTGAAAAATTCTGAGAGTAAGGATAAGCTTGGGTAGAATTGAGAGCAACTTCTAGCTGAGTTGAAGAAGATGCTTCCTTGTGATGCTTTGTTGAACTTCTGCTTGATGTACCTTAGCAAAAGTTTGATTAACTGTAGGTAAAGGATCCATGGCCAGTATTTGACCTCTCAATTGCTCATGTTTCTTGTTCAGTCTCATTAGAAAATCAATCAAATTGTGTGCATTGTCTATGTCAACGACTTTCTTCAGAATAGAACAGGTACACTTATCTAATGCACCATAGTCACACTGAGGTAGTGGATCTAAAGCACGCATATCCTCCCAAATTGAACGGAGTTTAGCATAATACTCAGCAGCACAAGCATCACCTTGAGCAATATGAATAACGTCTTTGCGAAGCTTGTATAAAAATGGTGCATTAGACTGATTATAACTCTCATTAAGCTCATCCCAAAGCTGTTTGCTGGAAGTAACATAAGATAAACCAGCAGTAATTGGATCAGAAAGTGAATGTTGATTCTATCGCATAATCGTATAGTTGGTGTGAATCCAATCATTGTTATTAGCGTGAGTTTCAGCAGGTTTAGGAAAACTTCCATTGATGAACCTTAACTTGTTCTTCGTAAGCAACACAATGCGGATGTTACGAGACCAGTGGAGGAATTATTTTCCAGAAAAAAACTTACGGAATTATCTGAAGTAATGCTTGATCTGCATTAGTCAGGTGAGGAAGATCTTCGTAAACGGACGTGTAGATTGAATCAGGCATGGCGACCAACATGATTATTAACAATTCAATTAAATGAAGAATTTTGCTAAATTGAAGCGAAAAGGACAATCAACGAAGAATTTTTGTGTATTTTGTGATTTTGATTGAAAATTGAAAAGAAATGAGAAAAAAATGATAATTTGGCGAAATCTTGCAGCGGAATTGTGTAGAATCAAATGCAAATGTGACAAATCAACTCAAGATCATTGATTGGCGATCGATACCATGATGAATTCACTGAATTCAGGTGAACGCCGTTAATGAAGAAACCTTGTCTCACAAGTTTTGTGAACAAAAACAAAGTAATTTGTCTCTTAATTACACAACAGATAAATAAGGAGAATTTTATTGAATTAATTGTTGTGTGTTACAATCTTACAATACAATAAATGATTGTATGATTTGTATCTATATATATATATACAAGTATGTAGTTAGCGTTTGTTATGTACATGTCAACGATCCTAACTTACTATTCTTTGACTTGTAACAAACTCCAACCAGCAATCAGCTGTCAACAGATCACAGAAAGCCGTCTGGAAAATTTTGGAATCTTCTCAAAGGATTGAAGAATGCAGCAACATCTTAGTGATGGCAGAGTATCCACAACAAGAACTAATTTGTACAAAACAAATAAGAATATTTTTCGTAGAGCTAGTGCCAACGAGTAATGCTAAACTACTGAAGACAATTTTGGAGCAATCACAAATTGATAGGAATGCAGATTCTTCAGAAAGACCAACGGAGGAGAAGGATGTGCTTTGACGATGTCGATCTCAAATTTTATGTAAGCCGACGAGCATCACAGTTTAAATTTTACTGTGTCAACCATTATTTTGTTTTTGAGGTATACATCATTTCATCATCATCATTTAATATATTAAAGCAAAAGCCAGAATACCATCAGAAGCTGACATGTCGAGTCCTTATGACTCCACCATATAACATACATGTATATGGTATACATACATACGGTGTATAAACAGAATAAACTCCAATTAATATGTTAACTAATACTAAAATAAAATTAATAACTACCCACTATCTAACACCATTATTACCCATTAAC
>VHZZ01002300.1:6255-13755 GCA_009801015.1 Silene noctiflora
TGTTTTCGACTAAAATATTGACTCGAACGGACTAAGCATACACCCCCGCCATCTTTGTGATCGACACCCTTATTATACTACTATAATTTAGGATTCTTACAAATTGTTTTTGATCGGGAGTTGATGACAAATCCCCACATCAGCAGGTTTCCACCTCTCGGTGTAAGACGAACCTCTTGGCTAGGTTAGATCGAACTCTCGCTCTAATCATCCCTAAACTCGCTATAGCCACACACAAACTTAACACAAGCCTATACTCTTGCTTAAACAACATGCAAAAAGATAATTAATAACTCAAATTCTCATTCAAGACTTCCAACAAACACTTGGTGTGCACAAAAACAAAGCAAGCTACCCAAAGACTTCCCTTTTGCATCAAAGCCAATAATCAAGCCATAAAGTATTACACTAGACCCCCCCCCCCCCCCCCCCCCCCCCCCCTTACCCTAGTAGTACACTGCTCACACATAATTGCAACAACAAATACAAAAGGTGAAAACTTTAACATGAAACAAACAAGGGGAAACATGCTCATAAAAATAAACAACTAAATAAACATAAACATGTAAACAATTGAAAATGAATTGAAATTGGGACAAGAGTTATACCAACAATAATTAACTAAAGGAGCCAACTTGGATTGATAAATGAAAGATGAATCTTAAAGTCTTCAAATTACAACCTAATTAATAACTAAATGTAAACTATTGAAAGTAGTAGATCGAATGATAATTAAAGAGTAATTATGAATAACTAAGCACTAATTGGGAAAAAGATTAATGTTTGATTAAGAAATATTACAAGCTTAAACTAGGGTTTTTTCAATCTAGGGTAGTGTGTACAACACATATTAGGATAATCTATTTATAGTGTTCTCTCAATTAGGCCTTAAGTGGGGGAGGAGAGGAAATGGGCGGTAAGCCTCTGTTGATTGACCGACACCGAGCTCTTTCTTCTTTACTTCCTCTTTTCTTCAAAATTTGGCTAAGTGTTGAACTTCTGTGTCCCTGCCGGCAGAGAACGCCTTTTCTTCACTTTGCATCATCTTGTGACGCCCTCAGCCGGGTGCCCAGCTGTCGGTGCTCTGCTTGGCACCGAGCCTTTTTCACTTTGGCTTTTTTTCTTCCTTCCAAAAATTGTTCTAAGTGTCAGGGGTGGTTCCCAGTCGGTTGCCGCCCTACCGGCTGAGAACTCGTCTCAACATCATCACCTCCTCCTTCTTCTCATGCTAATGGAGTTAGCTCTCGTACTTGCTCCTCATTATGTCATGCCTCTTCGCGGGCCTATTCCTTACAAAATGAGACGGGAATTCATAGTATATGACTAATGTGAAATAAAGGGTAAAATGCAAACAAATATAAGCCAAAACCGTGACAAATCGGGTCAAAATGCATGAGAATAAAGAAGGGAAGTGGTACAAATTAGGCATATATCAGTCACCTATCAAATAATGGTCACATCTCGTAAAAATAGTCACATTTGACTCCGTCACAATTTGTGACCCAAAGAGCCCGTCACAAATGAGAATTCCCTATCTACTAAAAGAATAGGTATTTTCACAATTTTTCCCTCAAAAAAACAACCTTTTAAATAAGGAAGCTAATTACAATATGTGAATCACTAAATAAGGAAACTTATAATTATATTTTTATTTCATTAAATTATTATCTTTACATTAAAATTAATATTTTCATCAAATTATATTATTTTTCACTAAATTGTAAACTATAATTAATCTCTTAACAAAAATATAAATAAAATTTTATATAAAACTATAAATTGCAAAATATTTTGTTGATACTATTATTTGAGAATGACTAAATACATATTACGTATAAAACAAAAATGTAAATCTCTATTATTGCTTTTGTGACAAAAAAAAAAATCAGAGAATTTAAAATTAAAATCATTAGCTTTGCGATATAAAAAAATTTGTTTGAAATAAATTTAGCACATTATTAATTTCTCTTGATTAGTTACAATTTCGTTTTTCAAAGCAAAATATAATGGCGAGAAATATGAAAAGTTAATGAAATATCGTCGTAATTATATAAGTAATTTATTTACGAAGTACAGTTTTTACTCATTACAGTACATTTTACACACTAGTACTAATACAATTTTGAAATCGCTGGTATTATTAAAGATGTAAAATTAGACCTTCATTGTTTCGATTAAGTGATAATTGATAATTAAACATTCATGTCCGCCTTTTTCGAAATGGTTTGAGAGCCGATGGCTCCAACTTACCTTCCTCATTCGAAAGGATGAGATAGGTTAATCTTACCCGAGAAAATCAATCTAGTTTTCTTCCCTAATAAAAATAAAAAATAAAAAATGGCATCATTCAAATTTTTGAGAGAACACGGTCCTAATCCCGTATAAATTGGTCCCGTCAGTTTCACCGTGGACAAACCCGAAACTCCGCCCAGCAGACTGTCATTAGCAACTTAGCGTCTCCGTATTAAACTTGGCGCCTTTCAATTTAAACATAAACTTCCACAACACTCTCTTCCCAAACCAAAAACTTTACCATTTTCACAAAACAGCAAACCCTAGCTAAGAAATAACAATCAATGATCCTGCGAACTCCACCGCCTCGTAAACGCCGTGCGCCGGCAGAAAGCCCGCCCCCTTCCGTCGTCGTCGGCGGTAGCGGCAGCGGTGGCGGCGGCGGCGGAGGTGGAGGCCTTGTCATTTACGAAGATCCGTCGCCGTCTTCTTCTCATCAACAACCCTCCGATCATTTACTCTGCACCTATCAGTGCCGTCAAATGGTATACTCTTTCTTTTCCGATTTCAGCTACCTTTTAGAATTTCATATGAATTTATACCTCATGTTTTTAATTATAAGTTCAGTGAATTTGCATTTGTTATTGAACTCTACTATTCTAATTGGCGAGATATCATTCTGCGTTCCTGCACATTCAATTTCGCCAATTGCTCTATGTTCGCGTGTAATTTTATTATGTAAGAGGTTTCTCTTTGTTTAATCACATTATCGTACACCTTAGCCAATACGAAGCCTAATTTTCCGCTGACTTGTGCTCTACTTAGTTATGTATGGGGTTGTGTTGTCAATTCTAATATTCTCATTGGCGAGACATCATTCCGCGTCCCTACACATTCAATTTCGCCAATTGCTCTATCTTCGCTTGTAATTTTACTATTTAAAAGGTTCTCCTCAGTATAATCACATTATCATACACCTCAGTTAATAGAAAAGCCTATTTTTTCGCTGAGTTAGATTCTACTTAGTTATATATATGGTGTTGTCAATTCTAATATTCTCATTGGCGAGACATCATTTGGTGTCGCTACACATTCTATTTTGCCAATTGCTCTACGAGCGCTTCTAATTTTACTATATAAGAGGTTTTTCTTTGTTTAATCACATTATCATGCACCTCCGTCGATTAGAAGCGTAATTTTTCGCTGACTTAGATTCTACTTAGTTATGTCTGGTTGGTTTGTTGTCAACTCGAGTGTTCTCATAGGTGAGGTGTGTGATGATGTGGTAAACGAGGTGTGTGACTAAGAAATTATGGAGTAGGATTATGTGAGACATCATTAGGCTATTCTCTTAAGGTGTTTTTTGTTTTCCGAGTGATTTTGCTTTCCATTTTGTAGTAAAAGACAATAGAAAATAGGTTTCATTTTCATTTAAGGCTTTTCATTTTTTTTGTTTTGTTTTCGCTTCTATAGTTTGGCACTTCTCGTATCGTTTGTTTGAATGTTGATTGCTGTTTGTTCCTTATTTGTCATATTGAAGGTGAAATCAGAGCTTTTAGATAAATTTGCCAATATGGAGAAATCAGTTACTGAATATCAGTCCGAAGTAAAGACCTTGAGTGACAGACTTCTCAAAGCAGGTATCTTGTATGAGAGAAATATTATTGAAGTTGAGAACTGTTCTAGGACTTGCATATCCTTGAGAGTTGAGACCTTGACTTTCATAAAGTCAAACTTTTGATTATCTCTCCTTCTCTGACTGGTGCCTGCATCTGAGTTCTGTCCTTCACAATCTTGCCGTTAATAACCGGAGTTTTGCGTGAACTCCTCATTCAACTTTTGTTTGTTTGATTAATTGGACATGGACATGACACGCAGACATTTCATTCTAACGATTAACACGTCACTCTTTCACAAATTGGCCTGAAGCCAACACACGGTCTGTGGAAGTGCTGGCATTTTGATAGTAATGCATGTAGCTGTGGTTGGTAGGTTTCTCTAGTGAGGAACTTGGGGAAAAATTTGTATGCTATTCTTATGCATGCTCCACACCTTTCAGAGACGGAAGGTAAGAAATATCGAGATCAGTTTCTGTATGCTGAGCAAGAACTTGCTGCTGCAAGGGGACGGGAACAGGCACTTCAAGATAGGGTACTAAAGGATATCAATGATTCTCACGTGCAACTGGAGAAACAAGTACAACTCTGTAGTGAACTTGAGGTAATTGCTACTACTAATTGCTGGCCACAGTTTCGCAGAAGTTGAAATCTGTGTGTCACCTACATTTCCTTTTCCGACCTTTTTTTAGAAAGACGAATTCATTTACAGAATGGCATGACACTTACAAAAAATAAGAAGAATTGAAAACAAATCTAATAGAAACCAAAGAAAAATTACTTCTTGATGCGCTACATCAACGAACTAGCATGTCTAGACCACCAATAAAATTAAAAAGCTTAAAACAAATATACAAAATAAAGGATTGAGAGAACCTCAGATGAATTATAGAACGGATCTCATGAGAAGGGAGACCTTCATTAACTAAATTATGAAATTTCATACTTAAGAGTGAGAATTACATTAAATTTGGGATTTACCATCAATCATCTGTTGTTGGTAGCCCTGAAAAGATTAATAGAGGCTAGGTTTTGGATTTTATTTTTAGGTAAAAAAAAGCAATAAGGAGAAGGCAGGTTAGGGGCTTTTCTTTTCAGACTATTTGATGATTAACTAATCAGCTAACATTGTAGCCATTCATTTATCGGGGTTCTAGGTGAAGCTTGAGAAAGAAATAAGCATGCGCAAGGGCGCAGAATCTTCAGCTGCATCCGCTGAAGAGAAGGCAAACCTGCTAGAGCGGAAACTGAAGCATTTATGTGACACTTCAGAGAGAGAAAAGAAGAATTTACAAGACGAACTTATGCATTTGAAAGGAGATTCTGGCTTCTCAATATCTAGGATAAGAGCAGATGTGAGTGATATATGCTAAAAGTGTTATCTTTATTCTTCAGACAGTTATTACTTTTTGAAACCTTGTGTATCTCCTGATTCATTTGTAGCTATTTGTTTATATATATAGCTTGAAAAAATGGAGTTTCGAGCTCAGAATTCTGAAAAGGAGTTAGATCTCTTAAAGGAGGAGTCAGAGGACATCCGTAGGCAGCTTAGTAAGGTTGATATCTCTCTTGTTTTTGCTTCTTAATTTTTAAAGTTTCATATCTCCTGGCCCTTAATCGTCACTGTCTTCCGTTTCTCTAGCTGTTGCAGAAGTTGTTATTTCTTTTATTTTCTGTGTACTTATTGTTTCCAAACCTCTTGTGTTTTATTTATGTCATTGCATTCTACTTAAATTTGTTTCCTGTCAGTGCCAATGACTTGTATTCAAAAGTACATGTTTTAAAATGAAATAGTGGTTTGGCAAGTTCTATTAGTTTCCTGATTCCTTCTAATGACTCGCTCTATGAAGGATTTTCTTGAACTTTAATGAGTAGTCATGTTAGTTATTCCTTGTCACTGTGTGTGCTTTTTAATGAGCCATTTTATTTGAAAGTACGTCACGCCTGAAAACTGTTAAACTCCATCCTATTCTAACTTATCTCATCTTTTGTTTGGGGCACAAAAATAAAGAAAGATGATAAATTTACCTATCTACCCTCATATTACCACCCATCTCCTTCTTTGACATGCCTCTCACCCAACACCACTCATCCACTTAGCTACAAACACCACTGGAACCTAGCCCCAACAGCGATCAACCCATCCCCAATCACTGCCAACTCATTCCATAACCACTGAATACCCTCTCCCACTGCCGTAGCCCCAACAGCGATCAACCCATCCCCAACCACTGCCAACTCAGTCCATAACCACTGAATCCCCTCTCCCACTGCTGATGCCACAATTTTCTGGGACATTGTTGTCCTTCAAAGATCTTTAAGATTCTAGGATTTCTCTCGAAAATCAACATCCTTAAGATTCTAGGATTTCTCTCGAAAATCACCAATTGGCCGTACAACATGGTGTATCAGAAGGTTTGACTACTTCAAGCTGGCAGACCGGGAAGATTAGCAACACCTCTATTCTCCAGAGTGATCTAGCTCAAAAATACGCTTTGCAGAGCATTTCATATTTTATTTTAGGTGTGATGCCAATTTCTTATTTTCTTGAGCCCTGTAGCCACCAATTGATGCTAAAGGCAGTCTAATGTACCTGCTATCTTCCAGCTAGTTCTCAATCCGGGAAGATTAGATTAGGAACTAGGCCCGGTCCTAAGTAGCTAGCAACTAGTTACCACATAAAAAAGACTTTTATTTATGTAAGATACATTAATAAAAATGGGTGAGGGCTCTATGCCCTTGTATAAAATGATACCTAGACGGTGATACATGTGCACAAATGGATAGGTGGGTTACTACGCTCAAGCTATCATGAGTCATGACTCAAGTAGTTTTATGATTTTATCTGTAAAAAAGGAAGACCGATTTAGAAAGACAATTAGCAAGTTTTATGTTCGTAAAGGAAGTTTTATGTCTCAATTGCCAAACTATTATATATTTTGCAGTGCTTGCAAGAGAAGACCGATCTAGAAAGACAATTAGCAAGTTTTATGTGCATAAAGGAGGAATCTTCTACCTCTTCTTCTCAGAATGTTATTCTGGTGAGGCATTTACAAGAAGAGCTTAGGAATTATGTAAGTGGAATTTATTTTGCAACTGTTCTTCCTTTAAGCCAATTACATTTTTGAAACTTTTTGCCTGTCTGGAATTTCACTACCTGGGAAGGTATGAATAGGCAAAGTCACTGAGGTATGGGAGGGTGCTGACTTGAAGTATCATGCAAAATCTGTATCTTGAAATCAATTAACTAATTCGAGGTTGTGCATACGCTCTGTGCTGGAAGAAAATTAACTGGACAGTTTTCTGCAACATTCAGGGATTCTGCCTTATTTGCATCTTTGGCAGGATGTAGTCTCCATTACAATGTAATAGGATTATTACTGGTAGAATATATTGAACACTACAGGGATGATAGTTAAGTTTGGCGGATGTGTATATTGTTGTCCATTACTTTATTTAGCCTTCCTTTTGGCCTAATCTAGGTGGCATAGCTTTTTCAAATGCGCCAAAACCTAAACAAGCCACACCAGAATAAATAAATGAATCCCAAAAATCTTAGGCAAATCTAAATAAGGCTTTCCTGTACATTCATCAGAAAATATTTCTAGATCCCAATACACCAATGTGAAATAGCTGCTAAAAAGGGCAAACC
>VHZZ01002300.1:16255-30178 GCA_009801015.1 Silene noctiflora
TGATTTTATGTTCAATCTGGTAATTCACTTTTCAGAAAGAAACTAGCAAACAATTATATAGATGATAACTGATCTGATCTCTTGCAAAAATAAATAATAAGTGATCTACTGATCCTTTCTAGCATGCCATCCGTGTTATTAAATATGGGTTGCAACACTGCATCTAGACCAAGTTATCAAGGTTTTTAAGGTTATTGCGTCCACATTTTATGGATAAATGGCCATGGCACAACAACGAATATATTATGAAGTGCTTTTATCAGTTGACCATACAGTGTAAAAGTTTCCAATTTTCTATGAAGCTGAAAGTGTCAATGGGATCTCTTATTTGTTTGCCATTTTGTTCTGCATGTCCAGGCTAATAATTCCTGAACATGTAATATATGTTTTTTTAATATAATTTTTTCTGTGGTTGTACAGAGAGGTGATTGAGTGCATGACAAAGCTAGGTGAGGCTAATACACGGTTAAAGCAACTTGAGGTTGCTTTAGGAACCATTGAACTTGATAAGAAGAATGCTGAATCTGAAGTTATGTTGGGTAAAGAGAAGGTAGAATCTTCGAAATTGGAGATTAAGCAACTCCAATCAAGGGTAGGTAATTTAGTATTTTTCCCTGTTTTACCCTGAGACTATCAAAGTACCTATCTCAACATAGGAAAATCGTGGAAATTGCTGCTTAAAAATTGCTGGGTTCCGGCTTTTGAAATGCTTTTACAAATCATATGCTTGAAATTCATTGATATTGTTTCTTTTTTTTCTGTAAATGTCGAGCTAATACTGAAAGTTCTGCTCTTGGGTAAGATAACTATACATTCTATTCTGTATTCATAGATTAGATGATATCTTTATTTTTTTTTTTTTTTTTTCATATGCTGTTGATATTACCACTTTTCTTCTGACAATGTTCTCTTACATTTAGGAAAACATGTATTGTTAAGGGAGGATTAGGCTAATTAGGTGGGCATAAGTGAATCTGTCTTACATTATTTATTTGCACAACTGAAACCAACAAGTCTAGAAATGAGGCAACTGCATTGAATGAGCCAAAAAATGAAAATGGGGCATTTCCAGACTTTTATCTTTTAGTCCTGGCTATGGTGGTTTACTAAATTCTGTGCCTATAAAAGTCGATCGTGTTAGTTGTAATCTTCTAGACGTTAACTGTCTTTATTATGTTATCGAAAACTGTAGCTGTCTTCAGTTGCCGAAGAAAGAGATCAGTTGAAAAGTGTGGTTAATGATTTGAAGAGTCAGGCAGATAAAGAACCTGGCAATGAAGCTGTCAACAGAACCTTCATTCAGGTGCTCTCAGCTCCATGCCTATTCCTTTTTGTATCATTCTCACATGATTTCTAATAATAATGTTTTTGATTATCTGGGTCAGGGGCTCGAATTGTCTCTTACCCAAAAAGACTCTCACATTAAGGAACTGGAGAACAGCCTGAGTGAACAGAAGGCTGCAAATGACCGTCACTATAATGAGTTAAAAATGCTGAATGAGAAGCTGAATAGTGAATCTAGGAGAATTAAGTCTCTTGAGAGAGAGGGAGATCGACTTCGTTCGGAGATTGCTTTACTAGAATCCAAGGTATGTTGTAATTTAATGAAGAAAACAGTTCACTTAAATGGGTGGTGTGATTTGTTTAGTGTTCAGTACCGTAAATATGCTGGTTATGCTCTTTATTTCTAATGTTTGAAAATTGTTAAGGCAGTTACATGGTGAAATCTGTGCCAGTTGTTTTGGGATAAGTCTCCTTCATGCATCAAGTTACCTGAGCTTTCACGCAATTACAATGTCGGAACAGCAGTACCCTTAATAATCCTCAGGGAAAGGAAAATATAAACTAACACAGTAAATTATTTATTTATTATTATTATTTTTTTTAAAATTGTCTTCTGAATAAACAGTAGGTTTTTAATTAAAAAATACAAGGGAAAGATGTGTATCCTATCAACAACTTCTAATACTTTCATTTCCGTGTCCAACACCATATTCGATTATTCGTCACCAATATCATTATGATACTTTGAAATGGGCGCCCTTAACAATCGATGTTCATATTGTATTGTTAATTTCAAAATTTGAATGGTTTATGTTGAATGTCTTGCTGAACAATCAACATATCTTATTTTAAGGATGAAATACATAAACCATTCTGTACGAGTACCCAAAAAAAGGCTCCAGCCTATGGCCGAGTAAGTAGTTGTTGGATGTACGTGATGTTTCTGTCTCTTTTTGACACAAAGAGGCATACATGTGTTCTGTAAGGGACAAATGAAAATGTGTCGGGGATTGTGTCCAACTGTCCACCTGTAGCTATTCCACAATATAGAAGCAGAAGCACTTGAGTGAGACAATTTGCTTTACTAGTTTCATAATTCTTCCATTGCATAACGCTATTTCGTACTCTTACTGTTTGCTTCACAGTTAGGTCATGGTGACTTCTCTGCTGCCAATACGAAAGTTCTGCGAATGGTGAATGCGTTGGGAGCTGATAGTGAAGCCAGGCAAACTATAGAAGCCTTACAAAGTGAACTTCAGAAGGCTAATGAGAAACTAAAGGTCGTGGAAGAATTAAAGAAACAATCAGGTGTGTAGCTAGCCATTTGACTTTTGAGTGAACTTTGATCTCTTCCTTGTGCCTCTTTTGGTTTGGGGGCCTTCCCAGTATAGACTCTGGAGCCAAGTAAATATGAAGTGACCACAAGGAAGCTTTTGATCCTAACTGAGTTCAACCTTGACATTGGTGTTAAACTTGCAGCTGATGCAGGCCAGCTAGTTGACTCATATATATCAGGCAAAATAGTGCAGTTAAAAGAGCAAATAGCAACCCTTGAAAAACGAGAGGAAAGGTCAGAGATCAATCTACGACATGCATCAATGGCTGTTTATTATAATATTGTATGATTGGTTTTGACCTAACTCACACTTACGGATTTGATGATGTTACAGGTACAAGACTGTCTTTGCCGATAGAATCTCAGTGTTTAGGCGGGCATGTTGTGAGCTCTTTGGTTATAAGGTATTCTTTCGCTGATTTTTCTTTTCTTTCCTGGCTGTATGCTTTTGGGTTGAGTGCATTTGTGGGATTAAAAGATTTAAAAAGGATCTCAAAAACATTTGATAAAGACCAAAGATTATGTTTTTCCCAAATTGTTCTTTTGTTGGGTTAGGTAACAAAGTTGACTAGGGTAGGGGCCTAGGGTATTTATTCTCAGATACTGAAACCTTTGGAAAAAGGTAAAGGTTTTTCTTCGTCATGTTAAGATTCATTTCCTTTGTTTATTTCTCTCGTAATGTTTTCCTTATATTGTATCCACTCTGTTTGTGACCAAGTACAGTTGTATAGAAGAAGATGTGATGCTCATATATCATCCACCATCCCTGGATTTAGGATTGTTTTAGTGAGTTGATAGTCTATTCGTGCAACTCTCGCCAACTTTGCATGTCTTTGTTCATTTCTGTTTTCCTCAGACAATTAGTTTCTCGAACTAGAAAGCAAGAGCAATATAGTTTATATAGTAATGCACTGAAGCAAAGGTTAATGTTGTTAATAGAGAGAAGTGTCGAGTATTTTGCATTGACATATATGGTAAAAGTATCATTATTGAGATATATGTGTCCTCTCTAAGCATTGAGAACTGTCAAGTTGTAAAATGAACATAAATATCCAAAATCTCGTGATGTTTTGAGTGGAAATGGGAAGGTTGTGCATAGGTCATGTTTTCATCTCCAATATAAGAAAGGTATATACATTTTCCCTGACGTGTTTGCTTTTAGATCTCTTTAGTATGCAGTCTTTGGTTATTTTGATTTATTAATTATTGACACATTTTGCAGATTGTAATGGATGATAAACAACGTCCAAATGGGATTCCTGTGACTCGTTTCACTCTTCAGTCTATTTATGCACAAAGTGACGATGAGAAGCTAGAATTTGAATATGAGTCTGGGAATACAAACATCTTGGTACATTTATTTCTTCAGGTCATTGAATATGGCTTTTGCTGCATTTATTCTATAATTGCTGCTTGATGGAGCCCATGGTGGACATTGCCATTAGAAGTAAATTAATGGCATGATATTGTACATGAATCCTCTATAAGTAAATTTAGGTGAAAATGTGTAACTCCAATTTGAAAGGGAGTCTATAGACCTAAAATGTAGGGAGCCGAGTCTAGAACTCAGCATTAACTTGAAAGTAATTAATTGATGAAACCTAGATTGTGAAATATATAGCAATTGAAAGCTACATGATAAGTGAGATTTGAGATTCTTGGAAAGTCTTGGTGGTTGGCATTTTGGGAGCTGGCGCCATTTTGAAGATCTAGATGTTCTACCTAAATGGGTAGGCTGACTAAATTGTGCAATTAATGGAAGTTGTTGGATTGCTAACGGAGAAATATAAATAAGGTGGAAAATATAATAGACCTGAATATAGTGGTATATAAAGCTTAGTTTAAAAAATAGTGCCTAGGGCACATTTAAGCCCAGCTCAGTGTCTCATTACCTTAATGCCTCAGTGTCTTAGTTTACAAACACACGCCTTAGGCGTGCTTAAGCCCACGGCCCTGTGAGAACTAGCCAAAACGCATCAATGCGATGTTTAGATTAGGCACCAGCTAGAGAGACACGCTATACAAATTCCATTTTTTGTAAATCTTTGTCACGTCTCACGTCCATCTATTTTTTTACTTTATCTCTAGCTTTTACTCTATATTTGATTTGGAAACCTAAAAAACAGTATTGCTGCACAATATTCGTTTTCAAAATACAAATTTGTGTGGAAGTACCGCATGCCAATTTTCTACGAGATATGTGCCTTCAGTGTTGCCACGGACTCTCGTTGCCTCGCCTTTTAAAACTAAGCTCCGTGTGCCCGGGTCGATAAGGCGCAACTATGCAATTTTCATGTTTTTTTTCCTTCTCTTTCTTTTATTATGCCTTTTCATGTGCAACTTTATTGGAACTTTTTACTCCTCTATACCCCCTTTAAAATCCAAAAAGGGTATAGTTGCAGAATTGTTTGTGTACAAATATGTTTACGAAAAAAATGTGCGCCTATATAAAAGTCGCACCTTGTGCCTTGTTGCTACTAGACCTTATCGCTTCGATGTGTCTCGAATATTAAAATTAAGATTTGAAGCAGGTTTTTGAATATGGTATGCTGTAAAGTGATAGCTGATTGGAAATATTAACAAGGGAAAAGGAAGACAAGCGACATTATTTTGTCCTTGCGTAGTTGCGTGGAATTTGAAACATTGATTACCCAAATATAAAGCGAACAATTTACTGCCTATATAGAGATAGTTCACCTCAAACACTATTATTTTGAATATGCAGGTGAATGACTACGTGAAGCAGCGTGACATATCCCAACAGGTGTGTATAGTAATGCTTTCTGCCTGCAAGTTGTATGTTAGGAATGTTGAGATATCTTTTGATTGTATTGAAGTCGATCTCTCTGGGTTCCTTCGTTTAGGTTCATAAATCATTTGTTTTTTGTATAGAGACCAAAGAGAGGAAAAAAGGAGTGATTTTATCTTTTCAGTGATTGTTGATTTGTCGTATCTCTTGAATCTTATGTCTATTTTGGCATAGATATTCATATTAAAGAGGAAAAGGTCGTTTTACAAGTGATGGTTCAAATATTGTTGGTCTTTTTGTGTAGGGCACTCCATATAGTTCTGATGAGTTGTTTGAAATTTGAATCTCTTTGTAATGACATTAGTTACGATGCTCTGGTAAATGTCAATGAGCTAGTTTAAAAATACTTCGCTTCTGTTTTGTGCTTTGTAGGTTGAGATATTTATCAGAAAGCTGAACTCAATTCCAGCTTTCACAGCTAACTTGACAGTTGAATCTTTCAATCGCCGCACTCTCTCATAATGTCAAGTAATTTATCTTCCGGAACAAGTCAGATAATTCTTGGAAGGCTCTGTAAACACTCGTTTTGGGTATGCCTTGCTTTTCTGGAACATCAGGTGGTAACGTCTTTTTATTTTATTATTTGGAGGTGGTAACTTCTGTTTTCTCGTAGGCAAGTTTTTGAAGCAAAATTAAGTTGTCCTCCAACTCTGGTTGAAAGCCGATGAATATGCTTCAAAGTTGTGACGCTATATCCGTCGGTTTAGGAAATTATGTAATTTAATTTGTACAATTTGAGGTTCTCCAGATTTGTACTTTTACATGTTTATATATATACCTAATAAAAGTGTGCGTAAGATAATTGGCAATTAAAATTCATGGAAATTTTTTCTCAATTAAGCGTCCAAGTAAAAGTATGAGGGTCGCGGTCGATGCTAGTTGGTTTGTACATTTCTTGTTTACTTCCTTTTTTTTCATTGCTTATGTTTTAGTTATGTACCTAGGAACCTTAATAAACGGGCTCATAGTCTAGCATATAACTATATAAGGCTATGGCCTATGAGAATGTAATTTATTCTTTACCGCTGCCAAAAATAAAAATAAAAAATTAAGAGTCCGAGTGGTGGTCTTTCTCTCCAGGTTCACCTATCTCAATGTTAGCTTGCCTTGACACATTTTACCATGTTTTGATCTACCAATATCTGACAACATTAAAACTCGAAAAGGACGAAATTAGTTTCTAGAGAATATTTCGAAATTTACTTGTTTCTTAACAGCTGTTCGTTCATTCCCATCTTTCTGATTTGGTTAGTATAATTTTCTTGTAAATCTTGATTGTCCATTATAATGGCCAGTGATTATTACCAAAACTAGTTATTTTTTTCTTAATAAAAAAGTAGTTACCTATATAACCCAGTTTACAGACGCGAATCGGCTGTTTTACACAGTATTTATATATAAACAGTATTTAATCAATCAGTTTGGTTGAACAATATAATTGTAAGTGTACGAAACAATATTTAAGCGGACCAAAACCTCGCCAACATGTTTAGGGGAATTTGCTGTTTTGATCTCGAGGAGAACTAATAAGGATTGCCTCACTTTCAATCATAAATTTCCGCCATACCTTTACAGCGAGAAAAGAAGATTGGGATGTTGTGAAGCGAGATTAAGATTGACACATATTGTAAAGATAACAGCAGCAGGATGTATAATCAAGAGATTTCCTTTTCTGGACAATCGACAAAGGTTTCCACCATATTGCACTATAACTACATATGAGCAACATAGGCTGGCAGTGGCACAAAATTTAGTTCAAAAAGTCAAAAAATATGCACCTCCATCTTTGCCAGTGTCCAAAAGACAACACAATGGAAAAAAAAAACAAAAAACCAAACACTAGATTAGCAAAATGAAGAATGTAATAAATGGCATTTCAAAACTCGGAAAAATCCTACACATCTCATGTTTGTCCAAAAGTGAAACTGGATTGCTTTAGGAAGAAAGGCCGTCATCCCTGAAAACAATAAACCTACTCCAGTATGTAGTCTGTACAAAAGATTAACTTCCCTTCCTATCACAATCACACGCCATTATAGTATATTTCGAGTTTACTCCAGAATGATGGTCAGAGTTTGGGTACCATACCATGTCCTCAGCAGCCAAACAGTTCGCATCAAATCCATCATTCATTGCGAATGGAGTGAAACTTGTCCGATAGCACTGGAGCTTTTGTTATTTCATTCATCAAGTTTTTGAACCTGATGCTGTAATCTCCACCACTGCTCAGAAAAAAAAAATGCCGTGTAAGTATTCAAGAGTTTAATATTTAACACTTTACTATTCTAAGAAACTCTTTTTACGGGCAGACCTCTAATTTCACCAATTTATATTTGATTCTCCAATCATTTTAGTCAAAAACTCTGAATGTTTATAATGTTCCTTGTAAAAAAAGGGGAAATGGCGGTATATTAACAAAAATGGAGGGAGTAACAATAACAAACTGAAAACAGGTTTAAAGTGCGGCAATTGAGATATGTGGATATGCAATCAGGAACTGGTGCGCACGCGGCCAAATATTCCTCACAAAAACGGGTAAATTGTTTATGAGCCACAGATAAGATGGCCTTCTTCGTTAAAAGTAAATGCAGTGCCGGAGTAGCAAGCAGTGATATGTTCATTCTGACGACTCATACGACTACAACAATGCTTCCATTTCCGGGGCTAGGATTCGGTTTCAGTTCTAACAGAACCGGTTGTTCAGGCACAAATTGAATGAAAGTATTAAAAGACGATAATCATGTCGTCACGATATGGAAGAACACTTCTTTAAACATGGTAGTGCCAGTACAACTAACAAGCCCCTCCCAACCTCCTGCTTTGGTTGGAAGAGAAAACTATCATTAGCAGATAACTAGTGGTAAATTACTATAGTACCACTCAAAGTCAGCTGGGGTAGCCTAGACGTTACAAGGAAAAAGAGAGTAGACAGAAAGTTGTGACTTTTAATCATAGGTATAAGTACGTCGCCTGATAATGTCTGTACTACAGTTCTTTACGCTAATGATGGAAATAAATCACAAACGACTTTCCACATATCAAATGCAGAACCTAATAATTAAATTGGGATAATTTTAAGCTCATACCTAATGTGATTCAGGGCTGCAATTGCCCGCAGAGCGCTTCTGATCATGTCTTCATTACGATCAACTTCTTGCTTCACGGCGTCTTGCTTTGGCTTGAAGTTAATAGTTTTCTGCAGAGGGTCTACCAAAGAATCCAAGACTGGCAATTTGGAAATTAATAAATGAGTAACCATTTGCCATCATCTGTTATTATCCCTAAAACATCGCCAAATATACAAAAATAGACACAGACCTGCAAGCACAGCAGATGGACACTTCTCTGCCAGTTTCGAAAGGATAAGATGGCACGGCATCTTAACATCATAATGATCTGCATGTACCAAAAAGAAATTAAAAAGATATAGCTTTGAGCTAATTACAAGTTAAGTTCTTACCTTGCAGTCTAAATAGTACAATTTTGTTCGGATACAAAAGGAGAGAGTCTCCAGCATACACGAAAGCAAGAAAAAATAAATTATTTCTCCAATTCAATAAACTCATTCCTTTCCCACGCTAGCTCGAGAAGCAAAAAGTGGGCAGAGAAAAAAGAGTAACTCAATATCCTTCAGTTTGATAATAACATGTAGAAGGGCGGCTATTAGCCCGTGAATAAGTATGCCACAGTTACTTCAGCCATGGGTAACTCCCAACTAAGATAAGTCAGAAAGATAGTTGGCCTTACAGAATCAGGGGACACTTTAAGAAACTTACCATCCAAACCGGACTTTAAGTAGGGGACAATGAAGGAAGACGGATTGACTTGGTCAAGGCAATCGTCCAACAACGTATCTACACACTCGAAAGCTGCTTTTCTGAGTTCCAAACCGTCATCAACAACATGCTTGAAAGGACCAAGATCAACTGTTCGGATCATCTCTTTCTGCAATGCATTGTAAGAAAGTAAATCTGTAAGCAACAAAAGATTGAAAAGAGAAATGGGGATCATTTGCTAATCTGTTTCTAGATCACCCTGCGACGCAATTTTCTTTCATCGCATATAATAATTAGCAGAGACTACAAGGATGCCTAATCCCAAGGGTTCATCAAACCAGGATAGTTTGCACAACTCAATCGATACTATGATGCCATGGAATGAACAAGCATCACCAGAGTCTACACAACAATTAAGAAACTTGCAACAGACAAAATCTAGATGAAAGGCATCCTCGTAGTCTTCCACAGCCTCAATGACGGCTATATACGTCGTACCTATACCATTCTAGGATTAAGGCTTTTTCTTCATCTTGTTCATTATGTTCTGGCTACTGTTCAGTTTACCATAGTTTTCCTCCGGGCTGAGTTTTCCAATTTTGGTTGCCAGTAATAAACAAGAGTCTACACCTTTCACATAGGCTTAACACGCTTTGAACAGTTCTACGATAGGACAGTGCAAGACAACGCTACCAATATAACAGCTTAGGACGGAAAGTATGCATAAATACCTCACTTCAAATAAATGAACTTCACCCCTCCCAAAAATTATACATGGCTATTGGTAAGGTTGAAGTAGATGTTGACTACTTAAATCTCAGTTACACCAAAATAACATGCACTTAATTGAGAGTGTTAATTGGGTGAAAAGGAAAGACGAGAAGTTCAAGGCTCTTCAGCCATACACCCTTTTATCAGAGAGGCCGCCTTACTCAGCCTATAGAAGCCGATAAAAGATGGTATTGACTATTAGTTGAGCATCATGTCAACATCATTGGTTAAGCTTATGCTTTTGTGACTAGTAAGGAAACATAAAATGTGTTATAAAACAACTAAATACACAGTGAACAGAATGAGAGCAATAGGTCACTACTAATTAGTGATGAATGACTTGGTGTACCCCCAGCTACTCTCACTTATAAAAACAAAAAACAAAATGGCATTAGTTTAGAAAACACCAAAGTGAAGACAGTAGCATGAACGTTAGCCTATAAAAAATCAAACGCGGGACTGAAACTGGTCGATCTTTATCAATTATTGCACAAAGCCAAAAATCACCAACTTAAAACATAACTAAAATTAGGCAGTGGATTAGAGCTCCACCAGACTTTATACCACAGAATTTTCTAATATTTTTAGGTTTTAAAAAGGAATCTCACACCATTAGAAAAAGACATAATATATAGCATAGTCAACGCTATCAAATTTCATGTTACCTTTATAACAGTTTGATCATACAATAGAGGCAGCAATTCCGGAAGCAGGCCCTTGATGAGATTAGGTTTATTATGGGCAGCCGTGCTCAGTGCCAAAACAGCTGCACGTCTCACAAGCTGCAACCATAAGAAAATATTAATAACTGGTGACTGGTCAGCTCTTAATACTAGAAAGTGTTGAGCGCAACGAGAAAGATCAAGGCCCACGTCAAAGAGGCATAAAATGGAGGCGCAAACTGCCGCACAATTCTTATAAAGCTCAAGCTTAAAGAGCCAAGCGAAACATATGGCCAACATGTGCCACTAAATCAACAATTTTAGGCAACTCAAAGTAAATCGACTAAATGAGTAAATATGTAGGATTATTACCCGATCACTATCCTTGATTAGCATGAGGAATGACGAAATCTCAGGGTACAATATTTCATCAATTTTCTCAGGCCGCTCCACCAATGCATACTTGATGGCAATGACAACTGTTGCCCTAGTAAATGCAGCTGGGCTTGTAGTTCGCATCTATAAATTCAATACAGAAGGTCAAAGTTAGTTCCACAAAGAAACGAATACTATTACATCTACTGATTATTCTACATGCAGTATTTACCTTCAATGCAGGAACAAGTTTATTGGGCTCAATGAGGGCAATTTTACCAAGACATTCAGCAACAACATTGCGGACACCTTCTTCCTCACTTTCACAGTGATTGAACAATAGGTTAAGAATCTTGTCAACACTCGCCTCTTGGAACTCGGCCTTGTCGACAGATTGTCTTACAATAACCTCTTTTAAGGAGTGAAGTAAAAGATACTGCTTCTTCTGTTGATAATCAATCTGATCCAATATAAATGGCAGATACTTGGACAGGTTCCCAACAGCAACATTCCCAAGGGCGTATGAGGCTGCCGATTTTATCTCTTCAAAAGGAGATTGGAAAGATTCAATGACAATATTCTCAATGTGTGCATGAGAGCTCAGGTCTTTTCTTCTCCCTATCTCTCCCAAACATAGCAAGGCAAGGTGTTGCTTTGCCTATGATTCAAGAAACAAACACTGTAAGGAGAAGCACCACTAAACTATTGGAAGGAACAGTGTACTGAGAAAAAGAAGGGTGATGAGTCAGGTCCCAAATAAGAGAAGAATGTAAGAATCATTAAATAGGAAACAAACCCACCACTCCACCAGAAGTATACCACGGTGAGGAAAAGAATAAAGATCATCTAAATCAATCACAAAGACACATCAGAAAACCAAAGGTACGATGGTAAAATGAGAAAGTACATAACGTGGCATTCTTCACAAATTCAACTGTATTTCTGTCTCAAATGATCAAATGAGATTGGATTATTTAAAGGAAATCTAGGCATTCTAACAAAAAAACATGTTTCTGAGAAAGAATGAACTTGTCTGGCGAACGGGGCCAAAAAAACAACTCATGCATTTGATTAAGAAACATAGCAACTACATGAGGGGGTTGGGACTTGGGAGTCGGGACATAAATCATGGATAATAGTCACTGAAAAAGATACGGGTTAAATTGAAGACAATAGGGCGATGGAGAGGGAGGAGTGCTGTACAGAATTTATGTTGACAGGATAACACAAGCAAATAATGGCATTTTCCAGAATGATAATTGGTCCAGTTATTCCAATGAAGGTATAAAAAATTAGAACTCCCATTGCCGTCACTTATTGGAGCTTACCGAATTAACACTGCTATCACCCTTAAGTATATCTGTCAGCATATTCACAGTGGAGGAACATCTGGCATCACCCGCAGCAAGGCAAAGAACAGCGACACACTGAGCAATAGAAAACATTGCCTGCTTAGCAACCCCACCAGACTGGGCAGGTGGCTTAGCACTTGAAAGCAGGGACTCCAGCAAAGATTCAAAACTAGTGCTTGCAGAATTGACCATTTTGGCGAAAAATTTCTGCAAAGCCTGCAACATCAAAGAAAAACAAAGAGAGCACATCAGTACATAGAAAAGATCTTTGCAAAAGTTAACAATACTTGAGTTATATAGTACCGCAAGTGCTTGTCCTTGTAGCAATGAGCTCCTCACTATAGTTAATGCCTGAGGAAGAACTTTGTCTCTAACAGTCACGCCGACATTTGACGTTGACTTACTGTCAGACATCAAAGTGCAGCAGAGTTCCAGAGCAAGAGCAGTCATATGCAACTCAGAGTCACTGGCAAAACATATATATTTCAAGTGAGAAGAAAGTGTATGATGACAAACTAAAGGAACCAAAAGTAATCAAGAGTCGACATTAAAAATAATAATAACCTGATAAGAGTAGACAGTTCCACAATAATAACTTCATAAGCCGACGAAGAAAGTTTGTCACCGTATGCTCTTATTATGCAATTCAAAGTTCCCAGCGTAGCTTGCCGAAGTGTTCTATTAGCCTATTTCCACATCGTAAATGCTAAATGTGTCAGTAAGCAGAATAATTAGATGATCAAGACAGTTCAGAGAGACAGAAAGTCCAAACAGAATAAGACAAGGAACCGGATACCTTTCGCAGGAATGCTGTTAACTCGGCAACGACATTCTCCAAGATGCAAGAAAGATCAATACGAAGTGGAGAAGAAGCAATGACAGCAAAAGCCTGCAAAGTACATAAGTGATCTTGAAGAGAACAGAGTGCATTTAACATCAAAACCAAAGCAAGATATTAACCCAATCAATATCACTTTGTACGGTAATGTAGTAGTAAGAAATTAACTTGCGCGTGAGTGCCCATGGGCAATAGCCAATTAGCCATCCAAATCAGTTAGGGTCACAACTCTCACAACTCTCTCAGCCATGCATTTGAGACTTGAGTGAAATCAAATTTAAACTTGCTCAAAAGGAGTTTCATCACTTGATATAACTAGAATTAATTTCAGCTAGGTTCACCAGTCATGTGATTTTATGTAAAAGGGGTTATATGCCTTGTTGTCACCTATTATTACACCAGCACTCAAATCAATCACTGTATATTATTAGGCTTCAACACTCCGTTCTAAAGTACTTACAATAGTTGTTACTTAGACTTTATTTTAAGCCAAAAATAAGGGCAATTTTCAATATAATAGAAGTGGCTTAAGTGTTACATGTGGGTACTAATCAAGTCTGAGTAACATAGCTAAACAACAATATTATTATTACTACATTAAGGAATAGTTAATCCAAGTTAAATTAAATGTTCCAAAAATAATCCCAGGTTTCAATTGTCCTCCAATAATCCCAAGTGTTGGGTATCCTCCCAAAATAGTCCCGGAAATAAAAACTTTCA
>VHZZ01002300.1:32455-44209 GCA_009801015.1 Silene noctiflora
GAAGATATTTGGGACGTGAAAGGCTCGACAATCATAAATCATACTATACGCTTCATGTACCCGTCCTTTCCCCTATTTCATCATGTAACATTGTCTAAGCGGAGAAGTGTTGCATTAACCAGTAAGGATCTGATACCCATATCCTTGACTGCAGTGTTGTGTTGTAAACGAGTGTGGCACCAAAACTGACGGGTAGAAGTTCATATTGTAATACTAGACTATGGCAGCCAAGAATGTTTGAACGTGGATGCCGTAAAGGTGTGAATCTATATCCGCTTGCCTAGTAAACTATAAATAACTCATCACTCAAAAAAAACCAATATTGCTAGTGTTCACCTTGATATGTGGATGAAAAACAGATGGTGAATGTGAARCCAGAACTAGTCTTGTAAAAACAAGAGCCTCAATCTTCAAATTTGATGTAGATGAATTGTCCTGGTACATAAGCAAAAGAGAAGATACAATGAGAATGATGAATTAGAACAGAGTCTCAGATGCTCATAACACAGCACACAATGGAACTTACGAGCAGTGCCTTCTCTATCCCAGGGATMAGAGATCCAATTTGGTCAGCCAAGCAGTCACAKTCTRGTAAGACAGTAACGAGTTCTTTTAGAACAGAGAAAGCACCAACCTGGCAAAATAAGGAAGAGGGGTTAAGAAAACCATAATTGAAAAGTAGCACGGATCATAAAGAATATGAAGGATTGCAACCTTAGTTTTGATAGATTTTTCACGAAGCTGTCTGTTGATCGATTTCACAATTTTTGGTACCTCTTGCTTTAGTAATCTCTTCGGACTGCACAAATGATAAATGTATAGACACATGTTATTTTTGTAAGAATATATGCGCAGGTAAAATATTTAAATCTGCGTTGCCATACTAGGAATTGTGGTTATAAAGAATACAGAGTCTACCCTCATCATACGTCCACTCTTAACAGAGCCATTTTTAATTACATCAGTCTCAAACCGAACCAACCCTCCACATACACGAGGAAAGGGAGATATATCATGGATCATCTGTTTACAACTGATCACATAGGAAATGTCTCCTAGAGAGTCGGCCAAAAATACACAAATACAGTAGACCCTTGGGGTCAGACTGTCAGCACTGCAAAATATCAATATTCCCAACCACTTGAAAGCAAAATAAACAGTACCAATAAAAGCCTACCTCATCTCATCTGTGTCCATCTTCCCTCTAGTAACATTTCCGGTCTGTCGCAATAGCTCAATAAATGTGTGAAACACGTCCATCTGCAGTAGACAGTAGCAAGAACGCATACATAAGCTAAATATAGTGAGGATTGGGTCAAGTGAACCACGTCAAAGAGTCGGCATCACGAAACTAGAAGTAGATTATAACTAAAGGTGTGTCTCACCTTCACATTTTCTTCTCTTTCTTTGAACCTATCAATAAGCTTTGGGCATGCCTATCAAACACAAAAATGAACAATACAGTGTACATGATACAATTGATCAAATGATAATTAACACTGAATGGACAGATTATGATATTTAACGTTTTTAGAACTCATACTTCAACATAGAGGCTTGCAAGTATCTCAGGGCGTGACACAATAAGTCCAGCTAAACATTTCGCTGCAGCTCTCCTAACTTTCCAGCTAGCATCCTCGTCATCTGTATATTCATTCGCACTTCCACTGCAGAAGAGCGTTATTAAAAACTAATATACACCAAAAAAAAAGGATAGAAACTTGAGAGGGCCACATCAACTATTAAACATACTCGTCTTCATCTTCCTCAAGATTTTCATCATCAGTATCTTCCTCCATGTTATCAGTGAAATTGGGATCATAACTAAGAAACTCCAGAGTTAAATGTAGAACTTCATCGCAATAGACAGAGATATCCCTCGGACACCTAAGCAGAAAACTTTCCAAGGCCTGAAGAGGACAAAGCACAGGTTACAGACACAATTTCAAAATCCAGAAAACAAAGGTGCGGCAGTAATAACAAATGCCTGCAGCAGCAAGCCAGCAACGTTTGAATACAGAATGAAGTGCCCCGTGATAAATTGATCTGTTAGGAAAATACAGAATCGCAACATCGTGATAAAAGTATTTCCAATATCTGTTGCACTCCCTCTTGTTCTTTAAGACTTCTTCCTCGCATCATCTCCAGCCCCCATCTATATCCCCCCCCCCCCCCCCCCCCCCCTTCCTCTTTTCGTTCCAAATAAACTAGCTTCCTCCTCCATTCTCAATTATATGGTGGCATGAAAACAGAGGGGCATAATAACTGGAAAACATACTCAAAGAAAGTTTAAAAAAAGTTGAAGAGAGAGAGGGAGGTAGTTATGGCCAAGCTATTTATTTTTTAAAGCAGTCATGGCGCATAACATAGTATTAGCATAAACGAAAATACTTCATAATCATGTAAATTACCTGCCCTAGATAAAAAAGGCACACTCGTTCTTTATTAACATTGATATGATCTATTCATGACTAAGGGGTCATTTGGTTGACACGGGAAGGGCAAATTCATGTGAAGTAGAAAATCATGGGAAATAAGCTCCCTTTCCTAATTCATGGGAAATTCTAGAAAGTGTTTGGTTACCTATGTGGGAAGTCATTTTATGGGAAGTTCAAGTTACCAAGGGGGTGTTGGTGTGCAACTTACCACATTTTTGTAGAACTCAGTTCCATGGGAAGTTCCCACATTCTTGAAAAATAGAGGCAACCAAACAACTATCATTTTTTTATTTCTACTTCCCATGATTTTACAAGGGCAACCAAACAACCCCTAAGAGTTGGGCATTCATAGTTTTTTTACAAAAAATTACCATGAAAGAAGGACGAAGCGAAAATACAAAAGCTATAGAAACAAAATGGTTTTTTCTATTAGGTTTTTTTATATTTGACCCTTATGGTTGAGGAACAGAATTCCATTCAAAGAAGTAACAATAGCAATGTACCCATGTAAAATATCTAATTTAATACAATCCAAATAAACATCACTTTTCTGTTCATCGGCCTCAAATTTCGACGTCATTATTCATCAAGTAAGCGATAGAAATATACCTGCAAACAATACTCTCGAAGCTCTTCATCGTTTTCTGATGCACTTTTGCAGTAATTTATCAACAAAGGAACGGTATCTCCAAGATAAGGCCCAAAACGATATCCAACTGACCGACTGGAATAAATCACAACAAAATAATTTAAACAAAGGCACTCTACATTAATATCAAACATGCAAATGCCAAAAAGAGAATGCATAGCAAAGGAGGTGTCTTGGAGACCAACTTAAGAAGAGCATCAAGATTGCAAAAAAATGAAACACAGCAGCAGTTCAGAAAGCCATAATGATCAAAAAGTTCAATGCAAATGTCAGCATGGTAAAAATGGGGGACTAAAGCTTTGTATCCAGCAATCAGCATCATTAGTTATTATAGATCTCCAGCATAGCTGCATATTTCATAGCATGGCCTACACGAATACATGATTCGCTCTTAATAAAATGTTGATACGCTAGCCACTGGAAATACAAAAAAGCAAAAATATGCCAGATCCCGATATCGTACAGTTGACCTTATTTGAAGTATTAAAATATCAAATAGAAGTATTAAGGAAAAGGGTTCAAATAACAGGAAATCATAATGTTGTAGTTCTACAACAAACACTAAAAAAAAGAAAAGCAAAATAACCAATACAAATAACAAAATACCAGCCAATAATAATGGAAAGTGGAAACAATTGTTGCATTTGTAAACCCTAATACTGGATTAATTTCTACAATATGGTACAATTGTAAATTCATGCCAAAAAATGGTAGGAGTGACTAGGAACGGCCATCTCTAATCAACGGTGGTCGCAGTAAACCTAAATCTGTCGTGTCTTTCACCTTTTATGCCCCTAATTGGCACCTCCCCAATCTAAGATAAATATTCACAGGGCTCCCGGTTTCAGGTCGTGACCTCCGACAAACGGAGTTGCAAACATACTTTGTACACTGCGAGTGAACCAGCCGAGCGAGCCACACTTTGACCATGCAATATGGTAGTATGAGATAATGAGAGAGGAAAGAGTGCACAAAATACACGCCACACAAACAAAGCAGGAGGCATGATACAAGATAACAGAAACATTAATGTTCAATACCTTTGCTTTAGCAATAGTTGCTAAAATGTGATGAGCACTAACCTTAAAGCCCCGATCATTTGAATATTTGTACGTGTCATTTCAGGCTTTGTTCCCTTGCGTTTAAGAAGTCCAACAACTTCAACTGTAGCCTTTGTCAGTAAATCATCAGACAAGCTTGAAGCAAGAGAGGCTGCAGCAAACAAATTTATTGAATTGTTACCATGCCATTATTTCATGGTAATAGACATACTCTAATGATATACTTCGTCTAACACTTTGGAAAAGAGACTAGTCAAGCACGTGGAATATATTGTTGAATTACCTATGCATGAGACAGTCTTCTTTCTAACAGTAGCTTGACCAGAATTCAACTGAGACAGTAGTGCACCCAGCAACTGTTCATGGTAGGCCACCATCTGATTCCCATATCTATGAAGCACATCGCACAAAATATCCAGGCACTCACATTTAATATCTGCGCTTGATCCCTGCATACAGAAGATTATTTGGATGAAATCGACAAAAGTAGTGTAGAAAGTGGTTTCGTGAATGCAAAAAGATGCTGTAGAGGTTGAAACAAATTAAACAGTTCAGGCACCTAAAAACAGAAACAGAAAAAGATACTTAGAAGACAAGTGTACAAACTACAAAGCCATAAAGCAAAGATTTGCTTCAACAAATGAAAGAACCAAATTTTGTTTCAGCATATAAAAGAACCAAATTTCAGGAGAGTCATTTTTTATGTTGATGCTTTTGTTCCCTCCCTTCCAGACTACATTTTTTAGATTTGATGGTCCACAATGCAAGTATTTCTCGTTGACCTTGCAGTCTTCTCTAATAATTAGTACGGAAATCTTTCTTCTTCTCTTACAAAATATAAGAGATAATCCGGAATATCGAGTGAAGTCACTTAGTCAAGGGTCTATCCCGTTCCTGGAATCATAAGGAAATTCAACTGGCTTATAGAAGAGCGAAAAATTTAATCCCCTTAAACTACCAAAAATGCAGTTGCATAAGGAGAACAAAATATAAAGAACAGTAAGAATTTGAGTATATGCAAAAGAACAACCAGAAGCTAAGACTGCTAAGTGCTAATTACAGGCCAATACAGAGTTATTATCACAGATACCTATACATATTTAGATGCCAGAAAAAATTCTTCATGGACTCCCCAACACTTGCATTTTATATCCAAAGGAGGGGTTTCAACAGCTGATTGTTCTGTCATTATTTCTCATAATATTACAACTAACAACAAGGCCTTCGCCAGAAATTCGGTGTCAACTAACATGAGTATCTTATGGGGCCACCATTGTTTCCTCTCGTATTGAGAGCCAAAAAAACTGAAGAGGGGAAAATTAGGTAAATGACTGCATAGAAAACTTAGGGTTTATATTTGATGTCAAATACCAGGAAGCACTCAAATCACTTAGAAGGATTCCATTATTATATATACGTTGAGGTAAGAATCCCCCGGTTTCTTATACCTTTCAAGAGATCAAAGTACACTTACAGTATCTGTTATTCCTGTTATCAACTTAGGCGTAAGCGAATCAAGTACTGATTGCACTGCAGCTGAGCCACTGACTTCAGTAACAATGGTCTTCAAAGCTATGCTTGCAACATCTCGGTGTTGTTCTTTCGCATTTAGCAGCTTATTGCAAAGCTTAATGGTCATTTCTAGTACCCTTGCCTCATTAACCTTCTTCACCAATGGAGCAAGACTGCACCAAAACCCTCATATTAGCAAACAGCACACAGATGACAAACAAAACAGGATCATTGCATCGGGAAATTAGGCATATAAACAGAACTTTAAGGTATCATGGTCATTTCCAAAGTAATAATAATAGTTTACACAAACATAACAATATAGACACAGCCAACACCACTTCAAAAATAAGATTACATGAAATACTTGCATTGATGCAACTATATAAGATAAAGCATGCGAAAAGTGTCTTTTAATACCATTTTACAGCTAATCCAGATACATCCCCAGCTGAATCATCAAGTTGTTGAAGAATTGTATTTGCCAATTTAATCTCCAAATCAGAATCAGCCTTAAAACCCTCTTTGCTTAATTCATTCAGCAAATCAGAAGTTGCCATATACCGATAATCTTTGTCTTTGCCAGTCATCTGGAGCAAGTGGCATAAATTTCACAGGTGAACATTGGAAATATATGTTGTGATAAAAAGCATGTTATATAGCTAACAATTCTAAATCTAATATTACACCGGACTGATTTCAGACAGATCATAAACAGCCAGCCACAACCAAGAATTTCAAAGGAAACACGAATAAGTAGTTTCAGCATTGGGATTACAGAGTAACTAAGATTTTAAACAAATATGAACATCACAAAAAGTATGTAATGCCACTGAATACGATACCCTGTCAGAAAATATTAAACAGATTATTGGTTTGCACTATCAGAAAACTACAACTTTTTCCTATGTGAGTAATAATGTGACCAGAGAAGATTACATATTCCTTACAGGTAAATTACTATACTTCTTTAACTATTGTACCTGCAAATATTCAATGCAGTTCTATGGCAGAAAACTAAAAAACACATACAAATAAGAAAGTTTTAGACCAGTGATTATCCCGCAAACAAAAACTAAAGGATTCAACACAAGGCAAGCCAAGTTTCTTTAACTAGTGTACCTTCAGTTGACTGTGTAACACATGATTATCTCGCACGTCAAAGAACATAATAAACGCGAAACCAAAAGTCACGTGATATACCTTCTCAAGTATGCCAGTCAAAGCCAAGTTCGCCATCTTTGAGCAACAATATAGTAGCAGAACTCTGCACACACAAAATCAACATTCAGACTCATTATTTTACAGCTCATAATCAAACTGAAAACCAACTTCAACTGCAACATAGAATTGTTCCATGGTCCTTGGGTCTACTGGAGCTACCAATTTCAATCAACTAGCCAATATTATGACAAGTTACGAAATCTCTGGTGCTCTAGAAGACCTGCTAGTGCGTTCAGACAATCCTGCTCAGAGAGCACGAAAGCAGATACCTAATTCATTGACGGAACTAAGGAGGGGCTGGCACGGACACTCCACGCTGAACAATGAAAAGTTGAAGCTTTTAGTCGGATTTCTTTTCTAATTTACCCTTGTAGATTATTAGTTAGCTTCCGCTATAATTTTTTGCCTCAGTACCTTTAATTTGATATTTACCAACTAATGCTGCTAGTTGCTAGCACGGAAACACGTTTACGGTGCAAGATGTTGCTTCAAGTTCAGAACTTCGGATTATAAATCCTGATTACACCTGTGTCTAGATTATTAACAACTATCGGAAACCCTAATGCAAGTGAACCAAGGGTATGGTACACCCCCAAAACTAAACCCTAACACAAGTGAACCAAAAACGCACCCCAAAACCGATACCGATAAACCCTAAATTTCTTATCGACAATGTCAATAGCAATCCCTAATACTATAAAATTGCAGAAATTAATTTCCGAATGATAGTATTACATTAACAGAAACAATCAAAAAAACATGAATAAGTGAAATTAATGCCAATTACAAGAAAATCAAAGAGAAATAAACGTACATAAAATTGGTGAGTGTATAATCGAATCGAAGTGTAGTAGATTAGGGTTTGGAAGAAGAATCAACGCAGAAATCTGATGAAAAAAAATCGAAGAGTAGAATTTTTGACCTTGATTGGTGGTTTTCGAGGTTTAATGGCGGAAAGAGAGGAGCAGGAAGGAGAGGATGCGTAGGACTGTAGGAGGATACAAAAGGTTAAGTAGTGTTGGACGAATGAAAGGGATTCCAAATGAGAACTTTGTTCAAGTGTGGGAGACCGATAGACCCGTTCTTTTGGACTGAAACGGTACAAATTGAAAAATATTATAGGTATACATGTATATATAGCGGAGAAATATAATGTATTTAGGTGACAATATACTTTCGAAATATATAAACAGTATGAAAATATAGTATTCATACAATACTATCATTCCTTTGGATTTTCATAATTGAAAAGTAATTTTATTAAAACTTGTATAAGGAAAAACCCTATGGGATAAAAGAGTAGAATGATCTTCATAATACGCACTATATGTAACACGTATTATAATCACGTAAAAGCATTGCATGTCCTTGAGACGACGTAATCCGAGTTGATTGATTAACTGCTCAAATGCTTGTTCGTAAAAAGAGTGGAGCACGTATTTACTCCTCCAACCTAAAGGATCGATTGACGTCCTTGAGATGGCGTAACACGAGTTGATTGATTAACTCCTCGAATGTACCTTTGTGAGCACATCTACTAGATTCTCTCTATAGTAAAATTATTGAACACTAATAACACCATCCATTTAAATATCATGAATGAAAATAAAATTTGGGCATATTGTGTTTGTCTTGTCACTTTTGATAAATCCTGCTTCGGTATTGCTCTTATTCTTGTGGGCTTGGTTTTAATGTGTAAGAAAGTTTAAAACAATTACAAAGTTTCATATACTCCATTAATTTCATTATTGGGTGAGTCATGCAAATAAACTGTGACAACGTTAAGTCATTTCTCATATCCAGGTTTTTCGGATAGTGATAAGTTGTTGCATCAATTACGAGAGAGTGTGCCTCTTAATAATCAACACTTGATCTTTTGTGAAAACCTTGTGCAACAAAGCGACCCTTGTATCTAACTATGTCACCATCTCCTCACTCAAACATACACCATTTGAATCTTAACGGCTTTACCCCACCAAAGATGCAAATTATTGGCCTATATAGCTCTTTTTCAGTCCATGATTTTCTTTGAAAGAAAATAACAATTCATTAAAAGAAAATCTTACAACATTTATAAAAGATATGCATAATCAAAACCAATCTAATGGAAATCAAAGAAAATTAGTTCTCTTATAACCTAAAAATCTCAAAACGAGATCTAGCAATTTGGCTTGTCTTTGTATCATTATCTTCATACAACTTTTAAGGGGATTATTCGTTTAACTCATTACGAGAGAGGATTTACCTCTTACTAGTTCAAAAAATCGTTGACAAATAACTTAAATCATTTGAAAGAACACGTAACGAACCATTTTGTCTATATTGCCAATGAAACTAAAGCCACGAATAAATGAAAACCTCCCGAAATAAGAGGCTGAAAAACGATTTCTCACCAAAAGGGAGACTTGTAACTAAAAGATAGATGTGAGTATTGATTGAAAAATGTAACAATTTTGGGGCTTACCGTCGACTAACTATCAATGGATGCCCCGTGTATGATTGATGAAAGCCAGAGTTTTTATAGAGAGGTTTTTAGAGAGGGATTTTAGAGAGAGAAGTCCACTCGCGTTATGTGATAATAGTTATGTCTCAATTATATCATTTTATTTTGGCCGAGCAATTCTACGTTTGGAGACTTTGCACTGATCAACGTACTTTGGTGACGTGAATTGAAGTAGTTTAAGACGAATACTAACGTCTTAAACAAGAATTTGTGTTAAAACTTAATCTAAACGATTTGAATCGAATTAACACAAACTTACTGAAATTCAGTGTGAAATCGATTTTATAATATTGATGACTTGAATCGAAATTAGCTGAAGCCCATATTAAACTTTGTGTTTCAGATAAGAGGCACAATACCTTATGTTAACTAAATAAGGTTTTTAGGTCTAGTATATATATTAACTGAATGTGTGAGCATAGATTCCCTTATTTTATGGATCGGTTAATAAGAGTTAATCATTTACACTATTTCATTGACTCGTTACTTAGTTAGAGTTTTAACGATTCACATTACCAACATAAAAGTGAAACTAAAAGTATCGAAATAAAAGTGACCTATGTGACTATGCAATGTCTAGTGTACATACTAACTGAACTTGTGAGTATAAATTCCATTATTTTTATAGATTTGCTTAATAGGATTTACCATTGCATTATTTCACAGACTCGTTAGATAGTGGTTGAGTTTATTTTTTTTATTTTTTGAAAGAGAAAGAATAGCTCTTTTTTTTTTTTTTTTTTTGGTACGAAAGAGGGGTAGACCCCAAAAACTTAATTGTTTGCTATTACACGGGGGATTGCGACTCCAAAAATATCCTCACGAAGAATGGGATAAAGCTCATTACAAGGAAAGTCTGCTCTGTTTGCTTCTCGATATGTGCTCTAACTTGACCTCCCATTGGGGCTCTTTAATGAGGTCTTGACACCGTTTAACTATGAACTTCAAATTATTGATGGGAAGCTGGTCTTCCAAGATCATGCTAACACAAGGAAAGTTGTCCATATGAACTAGTACTTTTTTCATATTAAGTGACTTAGCCCTCTCTAAGCCGGCTATAAGTGCAAGAAGTTTAGCCTTCATGGACGAGCAGATACCACATGAAAAATAGAAAGCAGTTATGAAATTACCAGTTTCATCCCGGAATAAACCTTCACTTCCCGCTGGGCCTGGATATGTAAAAGCGAAAACAAATCAAAATGAAGGCAAAGAATAAAATTCTATTGGAATATTAAGGATCGCAAACTAACCCTAATAGTGGTCGAGTTTTAATGATCCAAAGTTAAGGATTTTGTCATTCAAATGTTTATTTGATATTAGACATAAATTACAGTATCTACGACAAATGGATAGCATTACAACTAAAAAAATGTATTCCCTCCAAGTTTCTGTGTTGGTTCCTGTTTCATTTTCGGTGATAGTTTAGTGATGGTTCCCCTTTCCTTTTTTGGTAAGTTTTGTGTGGTCCAAATTCAATTTCATGTGGGGTAGGGTATTTTGTGTGGTCCAAATTCATTTCCTTAATTTTGATGTCCAAAAGAAAGGGAACCAATATAGAGAATAAGAGGGAATATTATATATTTATATTTTGTATGTCTTACCAAATTAGAGATATTGATGTCAATGTTTATTTGGTGACGGGTAGAATCATAAACGTCACCTTTGGTGCGCACTAGGTTTAGCCTGCAAACCACATATACCGGGTAAGTCACCAGCCCACTCGAGAGTGACATACTCGAAATGCAGAAAATATATCCTTATGTCATAAACAATCCACAAGATTTCTCTTCGAAGACTTAAACCTGAGTCCTTTAGAAATTTCACCTAAGTTTTAACCACCAAACTCCACCCTTGCGGACATTATGTCAATGCTACTCTATTTGATTATGATCCGTCTTAAACAGGAATTTGAACCCATAATTTTTTTTAATTTTCTTTACCATTATTTTAAGAAAAATATACTCCCTATGTCCCGGTTATTTATTGTCCTATTTCATTTTTTTGTGTCTCAGTCCATTGTTGCCTTTTCTATTTTAAAAATGGACTTAATAAACAATTTGATCATATACATATAATTTGGTCCACTTATTATTTACTAATTGACCCCCTCTTTCTTTAATCTTTGTATCGAAATCAAACGACAACAATTGACCGGGACGGTGCGAGTACTCCATAGAAGACACTCGAGATTCATTTCATTCATATGATATGGGAGAGGTTGAGTTATTGAGCAAGGTAAAAGTGTAAAATCCATCCCCTTCACTGCAAACCTCGAGAACAACACCACTTGTTGGAATCTAGTTGCCCAGTGTGACGATCCGTGCACATCGAACCCTTAGATTTTCTTATGCTCATGTAATTTCTTTC
>VHZZ01002302.1:17960-49983 GCA_009801015.1 Silene noctiflora
TCGACCTCCTTACCCTACTACATTCATTAGTTTGGTATTGAGCTTATAAATTGTGTTTGATAGGCTTTGGCGACAAAAGTCCGCATCAAATAGTAACATGCCAGAAAATGTTACATATATAATACAAAGTATTATTTTTAACCAGCTGACTACAAATCACATATGATTGCAAGCCAGTTGATTAAGACTTAAGAGATGAACAAAGTTAGCTATCAAAGGAAGTGAACTCGTTAATGGTGAATTGGTTGTCACTTAAGATCTTCGGCCTCCCTTTTTGTATACATGCTTATTGGAAGATAGTTAATTCACGGCACAATCGTTTCACTTTAGTTGTTGATTTTATTTCTAAACAGTTTCACAATTTCACAACTTAATCCAAGTTTATAACCAACAATGTTTTATACTAAAAAATCATTTTAGGATTTGATGTTTTCATAAACTAAACTGACTATCAACTTAAATTTGACTCTATATATAAAATTTACGAAAAAAAGTACGAAAGATTAAATCAGCTAAATAATGAAAAATTCTCGCAAAATTGATGACATTTGGTATGGTGAGATAATTGTAAACAAAGTATATAGAAAAATATGCGAAAATTTAAAAAACAAATAATTATTTATATTTTTAACTTGAATGTGAAAGATAAAATAGAAAAATATACTAACATTGCTTTTGCACAGCGATCTCAGACATACTATATGTTTATTTTTGATATACATAGTTAGCAAGCTCTTACGTTACTCGGACTTAGAGGGATACATATGCACACCAAAGATAATGATTGCCCACCGTTATCTATAGGGATGGCAATGGATAGGATCTGGATAGGGTCCTATAGGATCCAGATCAAGATCCTTGTGTCCTATAGTGGATCTAGATCCGGTCCATATCCACAGGGTCTGAAATTCTCAGATCCATATCCAGATCCTCAGGATATRGACTGGATCTGGATCTATYCCGTATCCATTTTATGGCAAAAAAATCATTTTCTGAAATATTAAAATACTATTTTTTGGATTATACCAAAACTTACCCTGCTATTTTTTTCATATTAGACTACAAATGTTAAAAATAAAGTTTCAAATATCGCAATAAAGTTTCATAGAATACAATAGCGATAACAAATAAATGTTTGCAATTGAAAAATGTTACTGAGAAAGAAATCATAGCTTAGCATATGAAAAACTTTAAGAAAAGAATATAATTTTACTATTTTTTTTAACTTATTTTTTAAATTTTATTTTAAAATAAAATAAATATGGATCTAGGGTAGGATCTGGATCTCGACCATGTGGATCCATATCCGGATCCATTTTTATGCATATGGATCCGATCCATATCCATATTCACTGGATCCAAAATATTGAGATCCAGATCCGGCCCTTAGGATCTGGACAGGATCCGGGATCCATTGCCATCCCTAGACTTATCTATATTATATTTTGAAAAATACAATGAAATTGGAGGGATATAGTGAAAGTTTGTTCAAAATATTTGGCGTTTGATGTTTCTCCCGCCACATAATTTTATATCACCATAACCGTCAAAACCTCCTAACAAACTCTCAACTATTCATCAGTTCATCACTTTTCACTTGAAAAAAATTCAAACTTCTCAGAAACCCTAATTCATTAATCGAAGTACGACTCAAATCTCCTAAACTCGGTTGATTTGTCATCACAAACTCGCGCAATTAACTCAGTTTAAGCTTCGAAAACCTCCGCACCGTACGTTTTCTCTCTTCTAGGGTTTCGTTGATTTCTGTTGTGTTTATTGACGATTTTTTTGTCGATTTTTCAGAAGGTGTTGTCGTGCAACTAAGCGGAATTAGTTGATGATTTTCGGTGATTGGAGATGCAATTGTTGTTACGTAGCTCAATTAAGCTGATGTAGTCGATGATTTTCGTTGATTTCTGTTGTGTTTAGTGATGATTTTTTTGTCGATTTTTTAGAAGGTGTTGTCGTGCAACTAAGCGGAATTAGTTGATGATTTTCGGTGATTGGAGATGCAGTTGTTGTTACGTAGCTCAATTAAGCTGATGTAGTCGATGATTTCGTTGATTTCTGTTGTGTTTAGTGATGATTTTTTTGTCGATTTTTCAGAAAGTGTTGTCGTGCTACTAAACGGAATTATTTGATGATTTTCGGTGATTGGAGATGCAATTGTTGTTACGTAGCTCAATTAAGCTGATGTAGTTGATGATTTTCGTTGATTTCTGTTGTGTTTAGTGATGATTTTTTTGTCGATTTTTCAGGAAGTGTTGTCGTGCGATTAAGCGGAATTAGTTGATGTTTTTCGGTGGTTGGAGATGCAATTGTTGTTACGTAGCTCAATTATTTACCGTTTTGTATGTTATGATGAAATTTTGGAAAGTGTTGTCCAATGAGGCTGATGTAGTCGATGATTTTCAGTAACTGACGATGCAATTGTTTGTCATGTAGTTCAATTATTGATGAATTGTGTTTTATAATGAATGTTTCGGTCGATTTTTCAGAAAGCGTTGTCGTGCAATTAAGTTGATGTAGTTGATGATTTTCAGTGATTGGTGATGCGATTGTCGTCATGTAGTTAAATTATTCACGAAACTGTATTTTATGATGAATGTTTTGTTGAATTTTGGTTATTATGAAAAAAGTTTGACAAAATTGATTGTTTGATTTGTTAATCGAGTGTGTTTTTGATGAAAACTGATGTAAATATGTGAATTTGGCTTAGACTTTGTGTCGCCGCTGCATTTGAGGTTAGATTAGATGGAGACGCGGAGCTCACTTATTTTGTTGCTTGTAAGTGTTTCACGTTTGAAAGTGCATTTTGTTGATTGTTTGATTTGTGAATAGAGTGTAATTTTGATGAAAATTGATGCAGCGATGTGAATTTTGCAGCTGATAAAATTTGAGGTCATGGCTGCATTGTAGGTTAGAGTAAACGCGGAGATGCGGAGCTCACTCATTTTGTTGCTTGTAAGTGCTCCGTGTTTAAAAAATGCATTTAGTTGGTTGTTTGATTTGTGAATACAGTGTAATTTTGATGAATATTGATGCAGTGTGCAAATTTTTGCTTAATAGAACTTGTGTCGCGGGTGCATTTGTAGTTGGACTAGGTGTCGAGGCGTAGAGCTCATCGTACTTCTGCTCCTTGTGTCGCTGTAAGTGTTTCTCGTTCTAAAATACGTTTGGTTGATGGTTTTATTTAGGTATACTTAATATTTTGCAGAAGTTACTTGTTGTACTTGTGGCTACATTGTTGCAAATTTAGGGCTTAATTGGTGCAAAATTTTGAATGAGATTGTCTCAATTCCATTGGGTGCTATATTTTAATTTACCTAATCATTTAGGAGAATGCCAAGGTCTCGAGAACCAAAACTTGTTTTTTCCGCTTTATCAGTTAATGTAAGCTTCTATAGCAATTTTGATCTTTTGATGTATGATATAAAAGAGCTCATATCTATTCATGTTCAGCTTTTATGGAGTATTTGACGCATTCATATCATGACAGTGGTATTGAAATTTGTTGACACTAATTCTCAAAACCATTCAAAATTTAAGAGTGTTCTTGTGAACCTTGGTGGCTTTCGACAGTTTACTGCTATAGAGTACCGACTTTTCAAGAATCTATCCGAGTATCAGGAAAACCTGTAATTATGATTGTTAGTTATGCTGGTGGGTAATCTCTTTTCCTATTTATTAAGTTGGATGAAGCACACTGAGATACTTTAGGAATTAGGATGTCATAGCTTGGGAAGCTCTTTTTTCGCCTTTCTCTTGTTGAATCTCACCCCTCACTTAGCATACAAAAGTCTCTTGTTGTCATTTAATCATCCAAAGCACACACGAGCCCTGCAGATACAGCATCCCGCTAGGCCTGACTGCCAGTGTACGAGTTACCATTTTCTGTAGTCTGAACAGTTATGGGTTGCACTGTTAGTTGTGAAGTTTTTCTGTCCCGTTATGACAGATATCAGTAGCTAAATAACTTACTAAGGTTATATCCACACGCTCTCAACAATCGAATGATAGATAAGTTCATGTATTTTAGGAGAAGTAATAACAAAAATGCCTGAGATAGCAAATAATCTCTCGCCACTTGTGCTCAGATTTGTAGACAATGGCTGCGTTTGGATTTGGATGTCTTGATGTACTTAATCAGCAGCGTAATTATTTCATAACCGCTCGTTCTAAACTCTGAGGGATCATATATAGTGACTAGAAACTGTTGACCTTTTTCCCTGATCGTATGCTACTACTATCTTACTGGCTTAATTCTGTAAGATTTTGTAATCCGTTGAACCTGATTAGTCCAACTCTTCGATTGTATGGTGTTGCAGGCCTTACAGTTTTCTCTGGGATAACAATTGTGGCTCAACTTTTGCATTTTCTCGCATCAAGATAAATCCTTCAGCTCGCTAGGCAATGGTACGTCCCATCTCGTTTTTTATCACCTTTCCAAAAACATGCCTCTGATATGATATTTCTATAATAACTACCTTTCACATCGCCCTTACTACTAAGAGAATAAAAATTCTCTTAGTTTCCCTCCAAAAAGCATCTAGCTAAATAAGACAATAAGTAAAACTTTATTTCATTAAATGATTATATTTTCAATGAATATATTCTTAAAATTAAACTCTAATCATTTAATTAAATTCATAATTATGATTTTTTCATTAAAATAAATTAAAATTGGTTTTAAACTATAAACTATAAGTTGCTAATTTTTTGAATAATGCAATAATATATTACTGTAGATGTTACTAAATTTTTGAATAATGCAATAATATATTATTGTAGATGTGCTAAATTTTTGAATAATGCAATAATATATTACTGTAGATGTTTCTAAATTTTTTAATAATGCAATAATATATTACTGTAGATAATAATTTGACACATATTTAGTATTTACTATTAGTTTCGTGACAAAAAAATTCATTTAAAAAAGATTACACCTTAATTAATTCTTTTTGATTAGTTTTCCATTTCAAATTTTTTGTTTCATATCAAAATACAAAAGAGAGAAATATAAAATATTTATGGTGTGCAAATTTAATACACTAAAAAAATAAAAACTCTATATACCGCGCAATGGCGTGGGATCTGTACTAGTTTCCCATTAACTGCAGAAAAAAACAAACACAATTGATTATTTGAGCGTCTTGCTTGTGACGGACTTTATTCGTCATAAGCTGAAGACGGATAGTGCTTCTCTCACAATAAGGCAAGGTGGGAGGGCAAGTGGGGGAGAAATGAAGCACCCCATGAATACTGTCACTTGCATATTGTGAGAGGGACACTATCCGTCTTCAGTTTGTGACGGATAGTGCCCGTCTTCAATGAGAATTTGTGTAAGATTTATTAGATCCTGATACAGTGAACCTCATAGTTGGCAGTTCATTTGATTAGAGAGACAAGATACAGTATGCAATGTATGTCAACCAGTTTTGTCTATGAAAGACTATATTATTCCTAGACCAATAATGTAGGGCGTTTGTTACTGAATACTCTCTCCGCCCCACTAGATAGTTTACAATTGCCTTATATACGATTATTAAGGTAAGGAGAGAGGGATGAGTTTACAATTATTAAAAAAACAAAAGCAACTTGAAATGAGGAAGAAATGTAATGGTTCCCACCCATACGGGTTAGTTTATTTACTAGAAAAGGAAAGTGTAAACTATTGAATAGAACACTACCCAGAAAAGGAAAATGTAAATTATTGACCGGAAGAGAGGGAGTATTTGTGATACGAAAATTGCGCGGAAGCGGTTTCAAAGAATAATGATAAATTATGAAAAAGGGATATTTGCTTCAAAATCTGGTAAGATTTCAAAACAATGGGATATTTATTCGATCTAGACCTATAGATCGAATAATGGTGAATTATAATCAAGACCTATTGATTATAACTCGGGTTAATGCTTGAAAACGCGTCAAACAATAACAATTTTGGAACGAACTCGTCGAACCATGCTTACAATTGTAAACGAAAAACTCACTTTTTTATTCAATATATCATAATCTGACTAATACATTGGAAGCTATTCGGTCTTTATAGGACTCGAATCTTTCAGGTCACACAAACTATCCCTTAAAGATATTATTTGCTAAATAAAATAACATAAATTAAGATACTAAACTTAACTAATAAGCTAAATAATTAAATCTTATTATCAACTTAATTGCCTAGCTAGATATTTAAATCTAATCTTGGAATTAATTTTATTCTGACTACGATATTGTTTCCTTACTCGATCGGCTGCACTTAATTAATTAATACATCATTATTATGAATCGTATCAATTTGTTAGTGGAATATTTCAGTGAAGTCAAATTGTAAATTATTTGAGGAAGGAATTTTCTTGTAAAAAGTTTGACAAACTTACTAGTTGACCCTTCCTGTTGTGCGCCGTTGAACTTGGGATGTAAATGTTCACCTACAGAAGGTTGTATTCTTTCCTTAGAGTAGTCCAAAACAATGAAGGTGGATGGAGGTATTCGTTACAATAAGTCCTAAGGTCTGATGCCTTTTCCCCTCGTACTCCGGCCGTTGCCCTTCAGTTTGGAACTAAAGAAAACTCGAATACATGTGTGATGCAATACTACAAGCATAGATTCTCCAGCAGAAAGTATCCGGCAAAGAGTTATAGAAACCAAGTTAAATGCTGATTAGGAAAAGGGCAGGGGAACCTTTCCATCTAATGAAAAGCTCTTGATAACTTTTGCTTCCTTGAACCAACTTATGACCACGATTGAATATTAGTTAATTAATCATGTTATGATTCTCGTTATCTAGAAAAAAGGCGCTATTGGCCTGCTAACGAGTTGATCCATAGAGTTTAAGAGTAAAAAAGGGATTAGTTTTCGAGTTAAGGGGTTATAATCTGGAATGCTAATCTCAGTGAATCTGAAATTTGTTCCGTGTAACTGGATGACCCTGGTAAATTAGTTTTTATTAGAAAAGTAATCCCGTCCCTTTCTTCCACAAGAAGGATGTTCAATGAAGCATATACCTCTTTAGATAAGTGGAATGTAGACTCAGCAATGACCCTGGTTTATGTCGAAATGTCAAATTACTCCGAGAATTAGCCATTTCTAGATATTTCAAGCGTAACTGCTGCGATTGAAATGAATAGAATAGGAATGCAAGATGGTGTACTAGGCATAGTACCAAAGAAGTGCCTTTGGACTCACCCCACTATCATGTAGGCTACCCAACTTATATGGGGTATTGTTTTTTTCAAGGTCTTAAGGCGGTGTAACTTGTAAGGCTGTGTACATCCGATCCAATCCCCACTTACCTCACAATTTGCGAGAGCCATTGAGGCATTGGGGTAATATTGTTGTTGCTTATGGCGGGTTTTAAGGTAGCAAGCTGAAAAGTCACTCAAAACCCATAAATATTTACCCGCAACCATAATTCCAGTATGCTCAGGAAAGAAGTACCCAGACTCCAGAGAGACAACATAAGGATGAAGTTACATGAACAATTGAAACCACAACACACAAGAACAATCGGAACCAAAACACGATGGTCCAAAACATAATCTCATTTACTTTGATTATCATAGACTACGATAATAGTCACATAGAGTACATAACTTAGCTCTATAAACACCCATGTTTTACAAAAACAAAGATTCAAACACTACAAACTAGTAAGATTACGAGTTTAAGACAACATCCTTATCAAGATCGCCTATACTTTCTGTCATCCAGGAAAATACTGTTGACTCTGGAAACTCATCCTTTGAGCCCCAAGATAGTTTTCTAGCAAATCACCTCTTTGCGTATTCTGCCCCTGCATTTTAAAACCATACGAGCCATTACCATACGGTGAGACGACCAAACTACTCTCCACTGATTCAAAAGGGATGGTGGTGACAATGTTGGTTTGATCCCATTGGAAATGTGTTTTAGGAACCGAAGGTGAAGTAGATTGATGTGGTGTTTGCACAGTGATTGTTGAGTGCTCGGGTGAATTTGACATCTGGTTGATGCTACTATTGTCCGCAGAAAGAGTTTCATTACCGAGATTAACTGTCGTAATGTCATGTATACTAGCCCTTCTCTTATCTTTCCCACCTGATATTTGCCTTATGAAGTATTTCTGTGCATGACTTGCTACCTGGGTTGGTGATTTTGTTACCACAAAGTTCCTTGAAATGTTTCTCCAGTCCCCTTTTCCATATTTCTTCAACCCCAGAAGGAACAACCTGGACAAAAAAAACCACATTATTTTTGGAAAAGCCGAGGTCACATGTACGCAGCCTTTACCCATACGATACAAATTAAGAAACACATTTTGTTAAATTCTAAGTGCATTTAATAAATGATGGACTTACTTGTGCTCTTCTTCAGTCCATGGAACACCCTTCTTCCTCTCCTGATAGGAGGGCCGAGATTCGGCCCCCCTTTTACCACCAGGGCTATAAGAGTCTATGTACCCATCATAGCCATATTGGTCGACCCACTCTAAGGTGAAAGCAGAAGCGGTATTATTATAACCGGGAATCGGGACCAAACCAGCTTCAATACTACTAACATCATCTTCCAATTCCTTGTATTGTTTGATCACATCACCCACAGTTTTCCCCGGGAGCATAGCTGCCACCTTCTGCCAACGATCGGGAGTATCCCGATCGTACACTGCTAGAGCATTCTCAAAGACTGTGTTCTCCGCTTGTGTCCATTTTGCGACTTTACTCTCATCAACCAACCAACTTGCACTTGACAGGTATGGTGATAACACCTCCATCTCCCACTTCATCAAAGAGACGATATTTTGGACTAACCAAAAACCGCGCTGAAGGCGTGTCTTGGGAGGTTAATCGCGAGAGGTTTAAAAATGGATTGTCTTACGGTGTGAGGAAGAAGGTGGGTTTTTGATGGCAAAGGTGGAAGAACATATGAGGTTCTGAGAGAAAGCTAAAATGGATTGTCTTACGGTGTCAAAGGCGGGTCTTGGGAGGTTAATTGCGAGAGGTTTAAAAATGGATTGTCTTACAGTGTCAAAGGGAAAGCTTTGGCTTCATTGGAGGAAGAAGATGGGTATTTGATGGCAAAGTGGAAGAACATATGAGGTTCTAAGAGAAAGCTAAAACTTGAACAGAAAGGAGCAGTAATTCTTGTTTGGGACGGTTTCATATACTGTGAGACGGTAAATGACAACTTATTTATTAGTACTAAATGAGCAAACTTTTTATAAAAATGGACCGTCTCACTTTGTGAGATCGTCTTATTCTAGAGTTTGTGGAAAGCAAATGCATAGGTGGAGATTTTACAATGCTTCAAAATGAGTGTGTGAAACAGAGGGAGGGGAGGATTATTTTGAAAGGAATCAGAATACTACAACTCTTTTTATCTCTTGCATAGAATCTGAGAAATACCCACTCGTGACCCGTCCTAATTAATAGTTTACGTTTTCATTATTTTTCTCTCACAAAAGAAGTAAATGTAAACTATTGATGAGACATAGGGAGTACACAAGTAGAAATATCACAATACTTGCATTTTTATTCTTTTGTTGGGCATAAAAAAATCGTATATATTATAATCGGTCTTGAGGTATGTAAAAAAGAAAAAAAAAGTGTGTTTATTGAAAAAATCGTTTCTATTTTTTCTGACATAAACTGCAGTGAAAGTGATGAGTTGAGTATATTTTATTAGACAAAGCGTTTGTCCGTCACAAGTTGAAGATGAATAGTGTTTCTTTCACGATAAGGCAAGTGGAAGGGCAAGTGGGGGGAAATGGAGCACCACATAGATAATGCCACTTGCATATTGTGAGAGGAGTATTATCCGTTTTCAGCTTGAGACGGAAGTGTCTATCTTCAATGAGAATCTGTGTTTATTAGAAAGGGACATTGATCAAATAGAAAGTAAAAATAAATGAAGACTTGTGGTTTAACCTTCAAATCATATCGTCCTAGGTATAGAATTTAGTAAACCAAGCATATATGATGACAACTAATAGTGGATGATGGCTACTTTACCTGCCTGCTACCCGGTCTCAAGACGGGTATATCCATCTTATAAATAAATAAGTTAAATAATATACCACTTGGTTAAATAAGATAGTTATTTTGCTAGTTTTAAGGAACTTTTCTTTTGTACTAAACATTTTATTTAACCCGCTTTATACGAGAATTTGTGTCGCCAGTTTTATAGTATTTTATTAGCTTTTAATAATAACAGTCTGTCTTGCTTGTGACGTCTCACAAGCCTCTCCCCACTTGCCTCTCCCACTTGTAAACTTGTCTCACGTCACAAGCTTGTAACGTGTTCACACATGTCAAACAAGAATTTGTGTAATAATAATTGGTATGAAAATTTCAACTGAAAAAGACATGCTTCTTTTAATATCTCAGCTTTTGAGGCTCCTCCCTTTCGATTACCAATTGAATTGTAGCAACCTTAGATTCTCTTTATTGAGTTGTTGTCGACTTCTTAGTGGTAGTATCAAGATTCAAGACTGTGACAACTTTGAGGAGGAGACAATTGAAACATAAAGCGTATTGTGTGTGATGGATATTTTCTGTCACAAGTTGAAGACGAATAATACCCCTCTTATAATAAGGCAAGTGGAAGGGTAAATGGGGGAAAATAAAGCACCTCATAAATAGAGTCACTTGCACATTGAGAGAGGGACACTATCCGTTTTCAGCTTGTGATGGATAGTGCCTATCTTCAATGAGAATTTGTGATTGTAGTATAGTCTACTAAATCATTGTTTGTTTGGTAAAGTTCTTACAAAGAGGTCTAAGAACTTTTTCCATTTAAAATTTCTACCTATCTCAAAACCTATAAATAAATATATTTAGACAATACCTCTGGTGCTTGAGCAAATTTTATAGTTTGTGAATTTACATGAGATGATATTGTTTTACAGACCATCCCAATTCCCAAATCGTCTTCTATTTCCATTTTTAACAGGTCTGTCTCTAAACTAAGACTTTCTCGTGTTATGATTTCCAATACTTTGAGCCTTGTTGATAAAACCTCCTTGAACTTATAAAAGTGAGCTCTTGTTCCTTTTTTTTGGATGTGCCCGGACCTGTTTTCATTTCACAATTTTGATGCATTTCTACTCAAAATAGCTTGAGATATAATATGAGGACTTGCTGTGATAGATACCCTTAGCGAATATCCATTGTACTCCATTAATTAAAAAATATTAGTGACGGTCTACTGTCAGAATAATTGCCGGATGATCAAGAAATAGAATAGCTATTGCACCAACTCCATTATAGTGGGACCAACATACTAAGGAGCTTGCGGAATGGCCAGAGACAATAATAAATCTGTTATTATTTGTCTTTAAGTTTAAGATTTACCAAGTATATATTATTTGTGTATATAAAAATGTGTAGAAAAAATTAATATATTTATTTTATACTCCCTCCTATTTCCTTTGTTGTTCCCTTTTGGTTTTGCACAAGAATTAAGTAAATTAATTTGGACCACACAATACACATGACCCCACATCAAATTGATTTTGGACCACACAAAGTTGTCCAAAAAGGGAAAGAGGGAACAACACTCATATTGGACGGAAAAGGAAAGAGGAACAACAAAGAAAATAGGAGGGAGTATAATTAAGTGATTATAATTTTTTATTTATGACGGAATTATCCGTTATAAATTTGTGACGTGTAACAAAGAGGTAAGTGGGAGAGGATTGTGAGAAGTCACTAACCGTTATTAGTCTTGTCTCAAATAAGAATTTGGGTAGAGGCAAAGCCACCTTGGAATGCAAAAAGGACACATGGCAGGATTTTATTGGATAAGACAGTGGCTAGATGTATTAAGGAGCCAATCATTCATTCATTCCTAGCAATCCTAGGTGGCCGTAGTCAGAGTCATGCCTCACTATTTGGACCCCATATATGACACGTCTCTCTCCAATTCATGGGTAACATCTCCATTTTGAGAGGTAATATAATAAAAACTTTGAATATTAAAACTAGCGTATATTTGAATTTGTAAGGAAAAAGTCTTTCAAAAAATAATTTTCTTTGCAAAAAAGATTCTATTTACAAAGTATGATCGTATGTAACCACCGTATTGGGTAAGAGCGGTTTTCTAATAATAATAATAATAATAATAATAATAATTCACTAACTTTTTGGTAGTGAGTAAAATTAAAGAATTAACAAGATAGGTTGAGATAAATTAAGAGTCTAGGAGAAGTCCCTCCACTTTATATTCACACATTCTCGGTCACTATTCGTGTAAAGCTGAAAACGGATATTGTCTCTCACAAAATGTAAGCGGATAGTGTAAGTGGGTGGGAAATGGATACCCCACTTATCCTCCTAAATGGATACCTCTACTTGCCCTCCTACTTGCATTTTAAATGCGAGAGGACCACCATCCGTCTTCAACTTTAGATCAGTGGCGGACCCAGGATTTATGTGGCGGGGGTGCACTTTTCAACAGATTCGATAAAACTAAGACGACTATAGCGTGACAATMAGTCAAACTGGAATACATACAACAAAATTTGATTGAATAAAAAGTAAAAATTCARAGTGTCATGGTAACAAATYAAACWAAATTTTAATTGATTTAAAATAATCTAAACTTTTAAATCACTTTAGGAGAAAAAATATCATATATTTCACCAAATTAAAAATGATGACATACACTCGCTTGRCACTCTGTAGATTTTAACACGACTCTGTACTTTCATTAATCTAAAATGAAACATAATATATACAATTTATTTGAAATTTGTAAAACTGTGTGAATTTAGGGTTATACAATTTCAAATTTGTAATTAGATTATATGTAATTGGGGATATAAGTTGAGATAAAAGTAAATACTGACATTTACAAAAAAAAAAATGGACAACAAAAAATTAAATAATTATTAATAGTTTAAATTCGTCAGAGAGAACTTAAAATATACTACAATGTATTACTAAAATAAAAAATTGAAAAGTGAAAATTGATAAAAAAAAAAAAAAGGAGTAAAAATTGATCAAAAAAGGGGAGTGTAGAGTAAATAATTATTAATAATTTAAATTCATCATAGAGAACTTAAAATATACTACAATGTATTACTAAGATAAAAAATTAGAAAGTGAAAATCGATTAAAAAAAAAAGAAAAAGAAAAAGATAAAAAAAAAGGAGTAAAAATTTATCAAAAAAGTAGAGTAGGGAGGCTAGATCCCACGATCTTCAGTTCACAACAACTTGCGTTATCTACTGCGCCACACCTAGTACCATGTATTTAAGAAGCGCAATTATTACTAATACTTAAGCTCTTGTTATTTTAAAAATAAAAAAAAATCAAAAATCGAGGGTGCGCACCCCCAGGTCCGTCAATGCTTTAGACGGATAGTGACCGTCTATAATAAGAATTTATGAACATACAGTCCGTCTCATTGTAGTTGGCCACTATCCTTCTAAAACTGAAGACGAATAATGTCACTCTCACAAAATACAAGTAAGAGGACAAGTGGGGTTATTTCTCGCAAATTCCACTACTCACATGGTTACTACACTTTGTGTCCGGTTGTTAGAAGGCTAAAAACCACTATCAAGCAAATTAAACAACCCAACTGGCCCATTATTTGGACCCGTTTTCCATTTATAGCTAAGCATATGAATAAATGTCTTTTTAGCATTTGCCATTTTTGGTAAAAAGAGCCTTAAAATTCGACACGTCAAAGCCATTAGCGACTAATCACGGTCCCATTCAATTAAATTATTGGACGAATTACTAATTACGATTAATTATGTAGGAATGCTTTACTTAATTATAAAGCAGACTTGTTAAGTTGTCCTATGAATGAAATTATTGTTTAAGTAAACTGTTTTGGGTGGCTAATGGCTTAGTAGTTGACATCCATACTCTTATTATTTTATTTATCAGTTAGTCTTACTTAAGACGGTACTATCTGTCTTAAGTTTAAGACGAGTTAAATATCACTATCACCCTATATGAGTATACAGGACAAATTTTATTCATCCTATACGAATATGTTTTCCCTGTCCCCAGTGTAAGACAGATAGTTTCCATCTTAAACAAAAATTTGTGTTATTTTATTATGTAAGCGTGTATAAAGTAACATAGCTTACGAGTTAACTTTCCTTAATTAATTAGATCAACAAATTAAAGGGGCTTGGTAGTTGACATCCATACTCTTATTATTTTTTTCATAAATTCTGTTAAAACGGATAATATCCGTCTTAAATTTAAAACGAATCAAATATATTCACGTGGGATGAATATAAGTTATAACAAAAGCAAAATGCATTGAAAAAAGTAAAAAATTTGTCCTATATATCCTACGTAAGAAATATTTAAGCCGTCTTAAGTTTTAGACGAATAATGTCAATCTGAAGCACGGCTAATTATTTTATTATGAAAGAATTAGCTTTCCTTAATTAATTAGAGCAACAAATTAAAGGGGCCGAGTAGTTGTTGATTGAACGGCCAACACTGGTTCGGCCAATTAATCCAACCGTGGGGTCAACGGTCCATTCTTGTCCGAGCTGGAGTATCTAATTAGCATTTAAACAGTTCTGTTTTAGTGGAGTGTAGGGTATTAATTTATTTAATTCATTACGTTTTATTAAAATATTTAAAAAAAATGTAAAGAATCAGATTAGATGGAGAAAGTACGAATGTAAGTATTTTGGGTTTGGTATCGAGTTTTCCTAGAATATCAACTAGAGTACTGTATTATCCCGACTCTTCGACATGAGGTCGTGTCTAACACGTGATACAACTATTTTGTGCGACTTTTTCAATTTTTTTGGCCTAGAGTGAAGTGTCATGTCATTGGCTTGATAGGTGTCAGACACGCAACACGACACCTACGTAAAGCGTCGAAGTAACATAGACGTATTATTTTGGAAATGAAAGATATCAAAGAAAGGAGGGAGTATGTAATAACTCTAAGGAGAAAAACAATTTAAATGCTCTGGATATATCCGAATAGGTTGCAAGCAAAATTGGCACGTACTACAGTGTATTGTTTATTGTTAAGCCTTACAAAAATGAACATATATTTTTTGCCGATATAGTTCCGTCTTAAACAAGAATTTGTGATATTTTGCTCGGAACCCTAAAAAAATTGTGAATCGAAGTAGCAAATACAACGAAATTTAATTGACTCAACATTTGGGAAAGTCTTTTGGAGGTGGTAGTAGAGTTTCATTCGGCCCTACTCCATTTTCTACCAAGAATGCCATCTTCAGTCCCCATGTTGTGTGTATTTCCAAATGACAATGTAAGAACCATACTCCTGCAAACAATAAGCAATAAACCGTCATAATCGATATCATTCCTACATGTAAACGTCGTTTGTATCCATGTATTTATGTTAAATGGAACGTTAGACGTTCAGTTCACTTGATCGCGGCTGTTTGGAAAGTTAGACGTTCAGTTCACTTGTATGTGTTTGAAGTTTTAATATTGTAGAATTACCTGGATTATCTGCTCTGAACCTGATAGCAGTCCATCCACCAGAAGGTACACCAACCGTGTTCCTCTCAACAGGATCGACAAGATTGAATTTCTTTGAATCCTTCTTAGGATTGTAGTTACCTATTCCTTTTCCAACAACAAAGAAATTAAATCCATGCAAATGGAATGGATGATTTTCAGGGGTTAACATCGCGGTATCTTGCAACACCAATTGTACCGTAGCATTGTAAGGAAGTTTGTACACTCTAGTCCCTTTTGTAGTCTGAAAATTGCTAACTTGGTTGCCTGTATAATTAAACGGAACTGGAGGATTAGCTGGAAAATCCGCTGTGAAAACCCCACTAGTGTTGAAATAATGAGCTTGTAGTAGAGATACTGTAGGCATAACAAAGGTGACATTGTTGATATCAGCCACAACTCTGGACCCATTTACACAAGTTGAGCACGGGTTTACTCCTAACCCGACTGCAAAGAGTAGAGAATGATCAACACTTTGTGGGACTCTAACAGGGTACTCTTTAGAGTTAAGGCCTCTAAGAGAACTACTGAAGGTATCAGCTACTTGAGTAGCATTGATTGGAGGTGGGGCAGTCAGGGTCGTGGTTAGGACGGAGGGTGAGGCAGTCAAGTAACGGACTGTGGCTATTCCAGTGGCGTTGTCCACGGGTATAGGTGCATCCATGAAGGGTGAAACAACTACTAAATATTTTCCAGTAGATTTATTATTTGCTTTAAGGATGACATTTGTTGTTTGTCCAGGGGCTATGACAATGGCATCAGTTTTGAAGGGTTTTACGTATGTCGCGTCGACTTCTACAACTGTGAGATGATGGCCTGCTATCTTGAAGAAGAGTTCTTCGTTGAGTGCAGCATTGATGATGCGAAGCATGTATTTCTTCCCTGGTTCTACAGGTATGTTGAACAACTCTGCATCGATTAACACGTTATATTATTATATCATTCGATTGTATTGGGATACTAAACAATTGATTAAGCCTCAACCATTATCGATTTAAGATGCCATATCGAAAGATAAAACTGACTTTTATGCTTAAAAAAGGGTTCATTAATGATGATATGATATAGTAAGAATGCTGTATATTTACTTTGTGAATTGCAACCCTGAACTGGCCCTGGATATCCATTAATTGTATGAGCATCAGAGACGTTGGACGCTAAACCGGATTTCAAAGCTTGGTTAATCACAGCTTCAACATCTGATTTCCACCATTCACCTATCCATTGCATCATAAACCATATATTAATCCAATGCAGATTGCCAATAACATGATAGTTTTGCCACAGCCACCTTCATAAAAGTTTTGATCTTTACCTAAGACGACGACCGCTTCCTTGTTGGGTTTGGGGAAAGGATAAGGAACACCGAGCTTGGGTAAGATGACAATGGCACCATGGACTGTGGCTCTGAGCCAGAGGATATGAGCATGCCACAGAAGAGTTCCTCTTTGGCCTGTTAGAGTGAAATTGTACAAGTATGTTTGTCCTGGCTGTATTGGGCATTGTGTTATGTATGCTGGTCCATCGGACCATCCTGTCCGTATCTGTCTCACTCCATGCCTGTCCCAATATGATTTTAATGAGTTAGGATATCCTGACAACAAAAATTACTGCGTATCTAGTATAGTCTCGTAAGCTTTTTAGTTTTCAGCAACAGTTTTTCTACGTGTCTTAAAGTCACCAATTTTGTACTTCAATTTTCCATGTATTCTTCTTAGGTTTTCTTTTTTAAGTACCTTTCGGGTACATGTTAGAAAAACCATCTATCATGTAATTTTTCAACTCGCTAACATTCTGCGAGTTAAGGTCACCAATTTGAACAAGAGGTGAAGGATGTTAGCTAAGGTACTGACCAATGAATGCTGACGTTGTACTTGACGTGGTTGACCACCTTAACAAGTATAGTATCATCTTCCCTGGCCACAATAGTAGGACCTGGAAACTGTCCATTGACTGTCACTATCGGTTTTGTTGCGCACAGTCTGGTTGTGTTCTTCAGTACCACCTGTAACAAGTGGATTTTTCAGAATAAGACGTATGATTGTCTTGTTAATTCTAATCTGCATTATATGTATCGATCATCTGCAGTATTAGATGCCAAAACTCGGAATATGAGTCTTTGGCTAATGGTCAGAAATTCGTTACTTGGACTCTGCTATGGATTCCACAGCGGTCAGAAAATGTAACCATTTTTCTGCCAGTCGTAATAGCATCTGTTTTTTTCTTTTCAACTGTTTGAAATAAATAATGCACTTACATTGAACTTGTAGTGGCGAACGCGACATTCAATCAGCATTGCAGAAAACAGGCAAAGAACTACGACAATCAACGCTCTGTCGACAATCTGAATAGCCATCTCTGTAAGTTGCTCTTCTGTTACTGCAATTAAATTGATTTATGGTAATGATGCTTGAACTATAGTACAAATGAACCTTCCCTTATATAGGATTATGCTACTAACATGGTATATTTTCTACATGCATATACATATTTGATAGGATGTCACTGTATTGTACTTGCTACATTTTGCCTACAGGCTACAGATCATTGCTTTTCTTGCAGACTACACCAAAGTAGTTACTGTGATACATACACATACATATAAAAATAAAATGGTTGATAGAGACTTAGAGAGGGGTTGAGCATGACCATGAGTCGTCGGCTAGTCGCCCGTCAACCTATGTTCCTCCGACTCTTCTGATTCCCCCACATAAGGATATAATATTTTAACACCTCATTTTAAGCCAAAATATGTATATTTTTTATAAAAATGAGCGAGTTTGACACTTGGACACGCACCGTGTCAGATACTTTCTAAATGAGTCCAAGCAACATAGCCGTCAACATTTTGAAAATTGTTAGATTTCATTAAAAATAAGGAGGATTAAGTCAAGCAATTTTTTTAATTCGCGATTCCGTCTTTTTATGGAATTATATTTTCTGACACTTTTTTTTTTATTATTATTATTAAATATCAAATAAAAACAGTTTATAAAGCTAAATATAGTTAGCCAGTTTCACTTGTTTTCAGCTACTTAAATTTTAGCAGCTATTTTCCAAAATGTGAATGTGGTGGCCTAACATTCTAAAAGCATTAGCATTAGCTAAAGTACAATGGAACCTTGGCTACCAATATTCAACCAAACAATACCACCATAGATTATTTCCACTTCTGTAAATCAAACATTTTATAATATAAGTTCAAACTGATGATTTTAAAGTAGTTTATTTAATTAGTAACTGACCAATGTATATATTCTGTCATTTTGTTTACCTTTTATATTCTTTGTGAGACGTATTTTAATCAAAAGTAAACAAATGATTGAGATGGAGTGGGTACATACTAATCTATTGTAAAAAACTGAATGCTCCTATAATATATTTGCTTTTTGATCTGTATATTAGTTATAACAAAAGTTTATTACATGTATTTTACTAAATATATTTGCTTTTTGATCTGTATATTAGTTATAACAAAAGTTTATAACAGTATTTTGCAGTAAGTGGATTATACATCCGATGTACTCGTATTATAATAAAGTTTTTGAGTTTTGTTTTAAAAATTATGAGCTCTACTATAAAATTTCTGAGTTCATTCATTTATACATTAAGCTTAAAAAATTACAATAAAACTAAAAAACATTACATATAAACTTAGTTAAATTTGAGTTTTGACGAAAAAAATTAAAATTTATGAACTTTAATACGCTCAGAAAAAATACATATATGCTCAAGAACAAATAAAGTTTAAGATAATAAGTTCAGAAAAAATACAAATATGCTCAAAAACAAATAAAGTATGAGGTAATACATCCGATATATGTTCCTTTTTCTCGTATTTTTGAGATACATAATGGAAGCTGTCTATATATCTCTTAAATTTAATCGGATTTTCTAATAAATCATTAACTTTATACTTAGATGAAAGCCACTTAAAAATGAGTACTCTTTACATCTCAACATTTTAAATTCATTTTATATTTATTGTGAGAGATATTTAATCAAAGTAAATAATTTGAATTTTTTTATTAATTTTGAGGGATTGTTTTGAGCTCTTTGTTTGGGATCGACATAAAGTTCTCTTGTTTTCCTCTATATATTTGGTTTTTCATGGTTGATCATGAGAAACCGATAACAGAGTTAAGTTAGACTTTGTACAAATTGATTAACATTAGCAAGATCACAAATTCTCATTGTGACGGCACTATTCCGTCACAAGCTTGTACTACTCCGCATTAAATTGATTTTAGTTTTCGACTCCTTATAAAACATTGTAAAGAATTTGATCGAGTTATCTTGTAAAACAAGTCGATTAGATATGAGTATTACTTTCGATGTTGTGCAAAATTGTACGACATAATGTTTCAATTTCAAAAAGTCAGTTGCAGACTTGCAGTAGCTCTAAAAACATTCATAGCTCTCTAAAAACTTCTGATATGGCTTATTTCCGAAAATAACAGTAATAACAGTATACAAATTCCGATCATCTCAAAACACGAACAAAGGAACTACATTCGCCTGTTGCTTAGTATGCTGTATACCCGAACATCAGGCAAAGAAACCCATAAACAATACCGAAAGTTAATAGAGAAAGCCGTCTATAATATCATGATTATCGAAACAAAAGCCGTCTCTATAACAGTACATAGCATTTAACAAATTCACCCTGATCACTCAACATCGAACCCCTTCTGTTGCAGTTCAGTCAACACTTCATTCCTCATCCGAAACCAAAGCTTCTGAGCCTCCTGATCGAATTTCTTATCCTGCAGCGCCTTCTGAAAATTGAGCGCATCCTTATCAGTCTCAACCATCCCTTTAGGTCCAATAGTAGTACCAATCATCCCTCCTTTCGCCACAAACTCGTCCATAGCCTCTTTATCACCCGGGTAAGGGAATTCCCGTCTCTCGTACAARTGAGCTAGCTCTTTCTCCTCCTTAGGACGCGGCTTAAGTGTCCACCACCCGAGCGGCGATGTCTCATTGTAAAGCCACACAGCCCCAAACAATGCATATGAGTATAATAATCCTTTTCCTATTGCTTTCCAGAATGGCCAATCGTCTTTTCCAACACCCATTTTTTTCATCACAGTAGCCAATTGAATACCTTGAAAATCATATCATCAGAAAAATGTTAGTAAATTTAAAATTCTGTCATTTAGGCATTTCATCAAACAGGTGGTGGGCATTGATTTCTAACCTGTTTTAACTTCCGGAAATCGCTTACGAACCATGATGATCTCTACCCTTTGATCGAATAAACTTAGAGTTTGATATGAAATTGGGGGAAAATTAGTTAAATTAGGGTTTCAAAAACAATTGGAGATCGAAGCAGGGAGGGAAGGAGCAATGGGGGAGAGAATGGTATATGGAAGGGAGTCAGAGACCGAGTTGAATTAGTTCTGTGAGATTAGACGTGTTAAATGTGTGCGACGGGTCGGAGCGGTTTATACGGGCCGTGTTGAATATGGGTTTTGGGTTATGTGGGTCACCCGCGAATATATAGCTACCTTTTCTTTTTACTACTCGAGTAGTTTTTAAATAAAAATAGTTTAAGGAGCGCGTTGATTGGGGTGAGGACCGAGCTTGATCGTGCCAGTTTCACCCAGCCTTAGCGTAATCCACTAAGTAGCGGGTCAGGCTGGACACATTTTAGTGTTGGGACCAAGTATGGCTAAGGAAGTTTTGGCACTAACACCGTCCGAGGATGACATTGGCCAGTAAAAAACGGTCTACATGACTAAGTTGTGTACAATTACTAAGACACTGTTTTATTGGTCTGAAATCATCTAAAGTGAAGTGAATGAAATTGAATTGAACTGAACTAAAATAAAGAGTTAATTTGTGACGAGAAAAGCTGAACTGAATTGATAAAGTTGAATTGAACTGAATAAAACTGAACAAAATAAAGCTGAACTGAATTGATAAAGCTAAATTGAACTGAATAAAACTGAACAAAATAAAACTGAACTGAACTAAAATTAGCTCTGTAAAACAGCCTCCCTAGTTTTTTTTTTTTTTTTGGTTCAAATGAGCGCACTATGACGCGGGTGAGAATCGAACCCCCAACTTCATGGTTAGGGTAAGAGAGTCCTTACCCCTTGAGCTAGCTCTTGTTCTCTAAAACAGCCTCCATAGTGAAAAGAATAAATTCTTCCTCTCATAAGCTCTCATTTACTTTTTTTTTTTTTTTTTTTTCCACTTCACTTTTATTGAGCCTTAAGAAATAACCCTAAAAGCCCACCTTGGTTATTTAAAATCCAATATACAAATTATCAAAAGCCCATTATCATAACCCTTCATATATAATGAATAAAAAAAATTAAAGCGAAAGAAATGAAGAGAATCCAAACTCGTAATTGATACCTTTCTCCTCCCTCCTTTTCCAACCATCTTCACCACCACCACATCACTTTCCATTTTTATCTTTCATTTGACTTCAAACATACTTTACTAAAAAAAAAAAAAAAAAAAAAAAAATTAACCCATAATAATAGTTATGTAATTTCTAACTCTCAGGTAGCCAGGTGGCAGTTCTAAGCTTGCAAGGAGAACATTTACAAGGTCTGTTATGATGATTTGATGTATCCCTCGCAGATCAGATTTTTTTTTTGCAATTTTTTTGATATAAGTTTTTGTTTTAAGATTGGTTGTTTAGCTCATTCTGCCCCATTCTTTTTTCCGGTGAGAAGTTATCTATTTCTGTGTTGATTGTACTATTTAGTACTCACTCCGTCCCGGTTATTTGTTGTCCTTTCTATTTTAGTATTGCATTTGATGAGTAATTTGATCTTCCACATTCAATTTAGTCCATTTGTCATCTTATAATTGGCTCTTTCCTTTTTCCTTGGTCTTTGTTAGACCTGACAAAAGTAACCCGATCCGAAAAGGCTGACCCGAGACCCGAAATGACCCGAACTACATCACCTGAATGTGACCCAAAACCCGAACAGACCCGACCCGACACGATCATGACCCGAGCTCTTGACCCGTATCTGACCCGATCTGAAAATGACCCGGTTCTGAAACCACCCAACCTGAAAATGTCCCGACAAAACATAACTCTAATTGAACCGAAAAGACTTGAAATGACTTTTTCTCTCTTATTCATTGACCCGAAAATGACCCGACCCAAAATAACCCGACCCGGTTACCCGAAACTGCCCCGAAGAACAAACCCGAAATATACCCGAAACCCGAAATGACCTGAGGCGACCCGAATTAACCCGAAATTAATGAAAGACTCCCGACCCGAACCCGACCCGTTGACCCGATTTGTCAGGTCTAGTCTTTGTGCCAAAACCAAAGGACAACAAATGACCAGGATGGAGGGAGCAGTTATCTATTTCCATTTTTGGTAAATTTTAGTGGGTCTCTTCTATATGCAAGTTTGAGATTTGTGATTTGTGTGGACTATAATCACTCTCTCTCTTCGTTCCTTGGTCTTGTTGGTAAAAACAATAGATAGCTATTGATCGGGACGGAGAAAGTATTAAAGTTTAACAGTTTAGTTTGTACTTTGTAGAGCTGATAACTTTTGAGTCTTTGACCATTAATGTTTCAGAAAAAAAAAATATTGAAGAAAAATGTGAATTTGTTGGTCCACAAAAATTTATGAGGGAAAAAGAGTCCTTATGGATAGTTTGGCGTGGATTAGAGAGAGTATTATCGATACTGTTGATTTTTGGAGATGCATTGTGGGGGCATGTAAATTAGCTGAATGGGCTAATTTGGTTGTTTGATGACTTTAGATTTAAATGGTCCTAGGACCTAGATGGAGCTTAGATCTTGTCCGGTGGCGCTCAATCTCGGCGCTACCTTCTCACATGCAATAAGCAGCCCGTCTTGCTTGTGACGGTCACAAACTTGTGAAGTCTCACAAGCCTCTTTCCACTTGGCTCACCCACTTGCAAGGTTGTCTCACGTCACAACATTTGTGACGTGTTCACACACGTCACAAATGAGACCCCAATAATAATGGGTACATCACATGCAATAAATAGAGACCCTCAATAATACGAGGTGCATGTGAGAAGGTGGCGCTGTATCGTTATTCTTTATAGAATATAGTCTTTTTTAAAAAATATTGGTGAAAATTGATACCAGTATTGTTTATTTGTTTTAGTATTAACCACCGTCCACCGAGCAAGTGAGACGGTGGTTGTAAAATTGACATTGTGTGAATAATGTGTTTTTGGGTGTGTTTATGTGAAACTTATCTCACAATGATACTTAGGGGTTGTTTGGTTCGGAATATGGTAACCGGATTCGTTATAAATACGCCCTTATTCATTCCCAACTCACTCTTATAGAATGTGTGTTGTATGTCTTTCAATAGGCGACATGATAAAATTCTCTTAACAATTCTCGATCCATAGGGTTCAAGAGCGAATACGTTAACCCTGGTTCGTAAAAAGAATTGTAGTTCCAACTTCCAAGGAGGTAGTAATTCACATGGTTATATATTTTACATGAGTTGGGAGAAAATCGGTTGATTGGAATGCACTAAATTCCTACTTACCTAGGGAGCTAAGTAAACAACTTCCTTTATACCGAGTAGTCGAGTATGGAGTACATTTTAATAGATAGAATCCTTGATATTTGGTAAAATTCACTGCTAGAATGAGGCCGTCTTCCCAAACTTGTTTCCTTTCTTTATCAATGTCCAATGAAAAGGCGAGTATGGACATGTAAGGTAATATGAAGAGTCAGAGTAACATAGTTGGTTACTTGGTTAAACGGCCTCTATTGCTCTCGCGAGGTTAATGTGACTTTTTAGTGCGTGCCTAGGTAAATTCATTTTTCTTCTGTTCTTGTGTTGATGTTGTTTCAAATTGTTCATCATTTTTAATTTTATAAGAGTATATATTCATATTGACAGGTTTCAAACCCAGATCATGAGTACCACACGTTTTTTGCTGGCTACTTTCGCTGACATGTGCATTCTTCCGATGTTGGTGGTGGATTTGTTTTGACAAAAATTAATCCAATACAAATAGAACAAGGTGGTGCAGAGAATTTGGCTATATCCGAGATTTGAGAAGTATACACTCTGAAATGCACAAGCCAAAGAAAAGAAACCTTCTTTCACCCGAAAAGTCAGTGAGTCGGTCAACACATCTCAACGGCTGCTTACCTGGACTTGTTATACCTCTTGGCACGCGATTCCAAGCTGCTGTGTCGGAATGGGAATGGCCGTCCAATGAAGCAATCCCAATTAGCTATCCTGATACTTCAAAGTGGTTAGGTACAAAATTCTGGCCGCTTAAAGACGAAAATACCCTACAAGAAGGAGATCAAGTTGGCAAAGGAAGACCTGATTCTTGTACATGTCCTGCTCGCGGATCTGTTCAATGCGTGAAAAAACATGTGTCCGAAGCAAGAAAGAGGTTACAGTTTGAACTGGGATCCGCTTATAAAAGTTGGAAGTTTGATGAAATGGGTGAAGACGCTGGCAAGTCGTGGACACCAAAGCAGAAAGCGACCTTTGATCATCTTGTAAAGATTAATCCATTTTCAGAGGATAAGAGTTTTCTTAAACCGGCTGAGAAATATTTCCACTCTAAGACGAGGAAAGATATTGTTAGTTATTATCTCAATGTTTATGTTCCTAATCGCATAAGAATGCTAACTAGACCAGGATGCAAAGTTGTGGATAGTGACGATGATCAGGTTGTGGAAGCGACTAACACCGTTAATCCTTTGAAAAGGTCGCGACCTAATCATGTCGATATTACACAACTTGTGAGGTCTCATTACTTGACTGGAAAAAGATGATATTTAAGGTTTGTGTAGTTCAGAGTTCAGACGGTTCCCTTTGTTTTCTACCGAGTATTTTTTTTGCTTGTATTGTCGACAACAACAACATTACCCCAACTACAAACCATTGAAGACCTTGCGCTTGTATGGGAAAGAAAGTGAGGTTATTTCCGACTGTAACGAAAATCGACGTATTTTATGTTTCTCATAGTACTGTAAATTTGCTGCAATTATTTCAGACATTCTGTTTCTCATGTTATGCAGACCATATATACTCAAAACAAACCAGTAGGGGTGGGCATAATCCGACCCGGGAAAATGGACCGGTCCGGATCGGAACCGGAATCAAAAATTCCGGTCCGGTCTCCAGCCCACCATTTTCTAAGATTTCGGTTTTTGGTCCGGTCCACTTCAATGAACCGAAATTTGAAAAAGTGGGCATGTAATGATAAGTTCTGGTCTAACCGGTCCGGTCCGGTTTTGGACCGGAATTTTTTCAGGTCGCCCCGGACCATAATTTTTGTAATCTGGTCCGATTCCGGTCCATAATTTTTGTCGATTTCGGTTCCGCTCCAAACTGGTTCCGATCCGGTCCTATCCGGTTTGGGACCGATGTCCAGCCCTACAAACCAGCCCGAATGGCCGTGTTTGTCAGGTCTACGTGTTAGCAGACGCCTATCGACAATCAAAACAGGCATCGATTTGGCGAAAACAAAAGAAAACCACATAAAACAGATCTGAGCAACATATTGACCCTGTTATTCAAAATGGGGTACTGACTGGTTCTACAAGGTAAAAATATGCGACATTTTAATCTTAAGAGGAACTCGAAACAAACTACGAGTGTCTTTACAAAGAGGGCGATACTGAAAATCCGTAATCATGTCTAAACTTATCAATTATGCCTACATTCAGTACAACTTCAACACATTTCTAGCCAATGAATGCGATTTCTTCAACCTACTTTTTCCTAACCTATTCCTCCTTCGGCTCCTCAGAGGCGTCAAATAGAATCGCAGCAAGCCATTGTCGATGTTATTAGGTGTCGGTGAGTATCTACCACTTCGACTCCTTTCTTGAACACCGTCATCTGGTCTTCTTTTCACAATGGCCTTGGAATTCTTGGAATCCTTGGAATCGGTTCTAGTGGTAGTTCCATTACTTGATCCAAAAACACTAGACGAGCCACGAGAGCTTGAAGTACTATAGCTTCGAACTAGACCACCCTTATTACCATTCCTTGTCATTTCATCGGGTCTTGGACCATCTCCCCTTGTCAGCTCTTCATCGTCACCAAATTTATCCCGTTTTCTCCTATTTAATGAACCCCAAAAGTTCCACAACTTGCTCCATTGACGACATTTCTTCTCATCCTTCCCGACACTACTACTAGACACAGACCCAAGATCCTTAGAAGCCGTCTCATAGCTTTCCGAGCTATCATCCTTCAAAGAATTCAACCTCCATTCATTCAATTCCTTCTCAGTAATAAGCAATTTAGTCCCATTGAAAAGACCTATAGCAGCCGGAGACACCTTACCATTATCCTCCGACATCACCACCACATCTCTTCGCCTAACTGACAAATCCTTCCCTTCACCCAAAACCCGATCATCAAACCCATAAACCGTAGCCATAGCATTCTCTATAACCGATACCACAGGAGCATTCCCGCGATTAGACAACACCCTCCCACCACCACCAACCAAATACCCATCCCATGACGCCCTAGGCGCGTCAACAAACTCGCTCTTACTCTCATCACCCGATCCCCTACCTATATCAATCGAAAACCTAGGGTCAGAATCACAAGACTTCCTCCCAAATGCACCACAATCAATTGAAGCACGACCTAACACGACACTACCTCCCCTAGTATCCGTATCACAGGACCGCCTTCCAAACCCGTAATCTCCTACCTCCGATTGCGTATAGCTCAATCTCCTCCCTCTCAAATCCTCCACCCTCAATTCCCCCAAACTCTTATCAACTCGATCACCATCACCGTCACCATTACCGTTACAATGAGAAGGTCTAGTAGAACTACTGCATTCCTGTTTTTTCCGCCATTTTCGCAATTTCTTACTAAAAACAGAAGCTGCACCTAAGAAACTACCAGCAATATCCTTAAAATCCTTTCTATTATTAGAAATACTATTAGATTTCAGCTCAAGATCTATAAACTCTTTCATAGTCTTTCCTTCATCAAATTCACTTTCATTTTTCCCCAAATCAGAAACCCTAGGAATCGCAACAATCGCCTCCGGAACACTCTCGTCATCATCATCATCGTCACCTTCATCATCAACCTCAGGTACAGGCCACGTCATCACAACATTCTTCGATCCAATCACCTCACCACCACCACCATTATCACCCTTCTCTTGATCAAACAAAGCCGAAAGCGAACCGCCACTACCTCCAACATCACAAGATCGACGACCAGGCGCTAAAACGACGTCGTCACGGTTCTTCCCCGAGAATGTCTTACATCGCCGCAGCTCCGGCGCCGTCACAGCATCATTCACGGCGGACGATGACGTAGACGGAGTGAGGAAAGAGAGACGTTCGTGAAGACAAGGAGCGCAAAGTCCGGTGGTTGTCGGAATATCGGGATGGCGGCGGCATGAGGTAAGACGACGAGGTTTAGGGTTTTGCGACATTTTCCGGTGAGGGTAATTTGGTAAATTTACATTTAGTTTGGGAGGAATATATAAGGAAGAGTGTGTGTGTGTGTGTGTGTGTTAAAGAGAGTGGATGGGTTAATAAGTGTGAATGTTTATGGGGAAAATAAGAAGGAAAAAACAGTAAAAATTTGGGAGTAAAAAAAGGGAGAGTAATGTCGTTGGAAGAGTCACTGCATTGGATTCGTCACTGTCAATTTTTTTTACTAGATTCGGTCTGTCGATGTTTTGTAGACGACAACTACTTGCACATGTTTCGAGTGACGGTTTCTTGATAAGTTACTGAGAATTAATTTAGATCACACGTAATAAATGTGTGGTTTTTATAGAGTTTTTATTTTTTAATTATTTAATCATAAATTAACATCTTATTAATTTTTCATATGTTTTTTTGTCAAAAACTACCTAGTATTTACCTCATTTTCATAAATACTACCTAAAGTTTTTAGTTTTCCTAAAAACTACCTAATATTTTATACCTTTTGTCGAACACTGCCAAATTGAAATTAATGTGCAAATTCGACAAGCTTTTTGCCAAATTAACTAAATTTCCGACAGACAAATCAAAATGCCAATCAAATTAGTCATCATTTCGTCCAAATTAGCCACAATATCAGCCAAATTAGTCAAAATTGTAGTAAAAAAAAATTGAAGTAACTAAGTTAGTAGCTAATTAAAACAGTTGGCGGTGGTTAAGTATAGTAAATACTGTATGTAATATGCCAAAAATAATGTTTTCGAGTTAGAATTTTGTCTAATTTGATCGGAAATTTCAATTTGGTAGTGTTCGACAAAAGTTAAAAAATATTAGGTAGTTTCTCGCAAAATTAAAAACTTTAGGTAGTATTTATAAAAATGAGGTAAATATTAAGTAGTTTTTGACAAAAAACTTTTCACGTAATTATATTTTGATATGAGAAAACAAAAATTAAACTGCAAAATTATTCTAGATAACCAAGTAAAATTAAAATGTAAAATAATAGTGGTAGCTCATTAATTGTTCATTTTCTCGTTATTGTATTTTGTTTTGAGAAAAAAAAAATTAAACTAAAAATTAATCTAAGAGAATTGAGTAATGTGTTGAATTGAGTTTCTTAAAAAGTATTTTTTATACCACCAAACTAACGATTCCAATTTTATAAATTCTCTCAATTTATTTTTGTCATGAAAGTAACCGAAACTATTTATAATTTTGTTTATACATAATATGAGTCGAGTTATTCTTAAATAATAATATCAATCAAAGATTTAATAGTTTCTAGTTCTATATTATTTATATATATTTTAGTTAAAATATTATAGTTTAATGTTTAGTGAAAATATAATTTAATGAAATGATTAATTTTAATGAAAAAATTTGTATAATGAAATATATTATAATTATTAATTTTCTTATTTAGTAAAAGCAATTAAATTATCATAGTTTCCTTATTTAAAACAATGCTAAAAACTTGGGAATTTACCTATTCTTTTAGTATAAAGAGGATTACGAGATACTTTATCAGTTTAAATGAGTTTCTTGCGTTTGTTGCAGACTGTATATATATGTGGTATATTTTAATAAATCGTAGGGAGTATAAAATTCATTTGAAAGAGGGAGTAGTCAGTATTATACTTTTTGTATTTTTTTAACCGAATATATTTTTGTAATTCTCTTGTTATGGACTATGGTGTCTTTCAGGTTCCTATTCATTTAAACTTTTTATCTACCTTTAAAGGCAAACTAAAAAAAATATTGAGTTGCATTATATCTAATCAAATTTATATTTGGTTTTAGAAAATATAATTTTGATGTAAAAAATAATATACATATGGAGTATAATTTGGTTGAACAAGACTGTGAAAAGTCAAAGTTATAGCTTGGATTGGAGGAAATAATAAGTACTTCTAATAACTAAATAATAGACCGTCTCTCAGGATATCTATTGTTTATAGAATGTGAGGATATGTATTCTTTATAAAACGTGTTAATTATTTGTGTTATGTTTATATTTTTTTTATGTGCTTTTCCATTTAAAAGAAGTTAAGAACGTTATTGTTCTTCGCATGTGTATGTTTGTATTTTAATTTTTGTATTTATAAAATCACTTATCTCTCGACTCATTATTGGTTCTTGTTCGAACAGCAAACGTAAAAAGTATTAACCGAACCTGAAGGAATAAGTTGGTCAAAATCTCATAAAACGAACATATCCATCATGAGCTTAAAACAAGTCGAGTTGCACCCTATTTAGTCAAAATGTCAAATACTCTCTCCGTCCCGATCATTTGTTTACCATTTCCATTTTAGGGTTCATTTGATTACCTTCCTATATTAAGAGTGTTTTTATGAGTATTTTGATCATCCATATACATAATGATCCACTTGTCATTCAATAAATATTAACCACAAGTGTTCCCCTCCCATTTTCTTAATAATTGTAGTAAAGCCAAAGGCAAACAAATGACCAGAACGGGGCAAGTATTTAAATACTATTGAGGTCATGTTCATTCTGACTTAATTTCAACTCATTTCAATTAAACTCAACTTCATTCAATTGAACTTTATTGTTCAGTTTAGCTTAACTCCATTCAATTAAACTCAACACATTCAGTTAATTTCAGTTCAACTCCTTACAACCATAAGAATCAGGACTCAAGTCATCCCCTATCTAATAAAAGAATAGGTGATTCTACGTTTTTTTCCGCCTAACTATATTAACCTCTAATTGAACTTTTAGTTTTGCATCCTACTAAACACACTGTGGGCCAAATGTGCAAGCTCAAAAAAAAAAAAAAATATATATAACGTAAAAAAAAAAAGTATTGACGTAAAGTGGATCAATCAATAATCATTGCTAAAATTACGTTATCTCATTGACTCAATGATTAATAACTATTTATTTTTCAATTAACTTGAGTAATAAACATGAAAATTTAGACAATTTAGTTGATTGATTACAGTATCAATCATTGCTAACCTTAAATATATAATTACTACAAATAACCTAATTACAATCCTTTTTATATCAAAAGAATAAGGATTATGAAATATTTTTCTATAAGTTCAGTCAGTTTAAATCTGTTTCAGTCCAAAAGAACAGGGCTAAAGGAATAAGACCATCTCCAAACAAGGTCAATTGGTAAGTCATGACCTTGCTTAGTCACGCTAATGACACAATTAAGAATGCTTAATTTGTAACCAAAAACATGAAATGGTCAATTTGTGACCAAAGTTGGGCAAAATTGACCACCTAGTATGTGTCAAACTGCTATTAATTGGACAATTAAAAAACAATAAATAATTGTAAAAGTAAGAGAGAAAAGTGGGGTAGAGAATGTGAGAAATGATTGAGAATGTTGTATATAGTGGAAAATGATTCGGTTGATGACCTAGGTCGTGACCTTCTGCTTGAGAAGGTGAAAGTAGGTCAAGATAAATAAATTGGGATTAAGAGTAAAACCGGATCGCGACCTTTGCTTGAGACCTTACATCATCATAATCACATCCCATCTATTAATTACTAGATTTCAAATCAATCCTAACCCAAATCATCGATCTTCATCATCATCACCATCATCGATCGAAGATCACCATCACTAGATCGACATGCAGCATCTTCGAACATCGTCACTACCATCATCTTTTTTCTTCATACTTCATTTTATGGGTTTCCATAATTTCATATTTTTGCAAATTTATCAAATCTTTGATTTTAATTTTGTTGCTAATTTCAAAGTACGTCAAAATATATTAAAATTGAGTTCATTTTGTAAACAATTAAATCATAAAACTCTTTTTGATATGTTCATATTTTTTTTTAATTTCAATTTAAGATATAATTTGGATTTAATTTAACAATTGAAGTTCTTCTATTTTCTTTTATTTTTCGCAGAAATGGCAGGAGAGGGGCTGACATTTTATTTGGTTTGTCTTTTAGATTTTGCCCTACAAATTAGAGGGCGACACCTGTCGGGTCGTCAGTTGGTAACCACTACTCAACTGAAGGTCACCAATTGATCCTGAGTACTTCAAGGTCACTAAAATCACTATATTCTGCCATCTTCTCCTCTTCAATCTTCGATTTTCATTTGAAGTTGTTCCTCTTCAACCAAATATCAAACACATCTTCGATTTTTTCAC